>PVJN01003878.1:0-95987 GCA_004026805.1 Lasiurus borealis
CAATTCTTAGAGGAGGGCTGAGAGCCACAGACCCGGATCTGGGAGCTGAAGGCAGATGTCAGAGTGGCCTGCCCTGGCCTCTCCAGTTCTGGACTTCCAGGAATCTGGCTGAGGGCGGATAAAAGAAATACATCTGCCCCCTCTGCCACTTCTCCTCTGGAAATTTCCCCAGATCACCAGCCAGGGCCAGCAGAGGACCGATGTTTAGATGTCTGACCTTTAGCTCTGAGTGAGAAAGACACACATGGGTTCCTTTTCAGAAAACAGAATAGCTACTCTTTTTCTCGCCATCAAAACAGAAGGCGAGGATTGGGGTTTTCAAGAACTCCCCCAAACCCAAAGTAAATCACAGACCTGCAACACAGACCTGAACAGTGGTTCTCAACCTGTGGGTCGTGACCCCTCTGGGGAGTCAAATGACCCTTTCGCAGGGGTCGCCTAAGACCATCGGAAAATGCAGATATTTACATCACGATTCATAACAGTAGCAAAATTTCATGGTTGGGGGTCATCACCACATGAGGAACTGTATGCAAGGGTCTCGGCCTTAGGAAGGTTGAGAACCACTGACTTAGAAGGTGTCCGTCACCCCTCAGATTCCCCCAGGTCTGAGTTCTGTCTCCAGCTGTGTCTGAAGGGAGAGGGTTGGAGACCTGACAGTGATACTGATGGCTAGAGTGGAGCTGCTTTTTCTTTAGACCTGGGTTGTTGAGAGCTTACACCATTGTAGTGTCATATTTAACAACTCAAAGCCAAATTTTGATTTCTTCAAATCTGCTTCACCTAGAAATTCAAGTAAGAGGGAACACGGAAGCGATAATATTCCATATCACTCTGAAGTGACCAGGCAGCAGCGTAATAGATGGTTTTTAAACTTGTCTCCCCCGCCTCCCGACAGGAAATATTACAGAGAGATCCAATACATACAATAGCTCTGGGTGGACTCAAGGCTGACAGGATCCCCACCCTCTGTTCTCATTCTGCCCCTCCCACGCATCCCTGGTGCACCCCTTCAGAGCTCGCTGGGCCCACGGAGTATGGTTTGAACATCACTGCATGTAAACAGAATGTGAATGAGCACACCACACATGAAGAATTATTACTGAGGGCTCCCATAAGGGTCATGCTTGTACTTTGGGGAATTATGATTCATCAACCAAAGAAGAACTTACTGCCATTTCTTTAAGGGACATTTTAGCCCAGGAATGGTGTGCACACAGAATCAATTTAGCCCATGGCCATTTAAATGTTTAAAAATTTCTTGATTGATTTTAGGGAGGGAGAGAAAGAGAGAGAAAGAAGAAATCATTTTGTTGCTCCATTCATTCGTGCATTCATCGCTTGCTTCTTGTATGTGCCCTGACCAGGGATTGAACCCAAAACCTTGGTGTACCAGGGCACTGCACCAACCAACTGAGATGCCCAGCCAAGGCCCACAATGGCCACGTTAAACATTAGTAATTACTGTCTTTTTGCTTTGGTTCCACTTAAATATTCAAATTAGACACATTTTTATAGGCCTAGATATGGAACTAGATTTAACAGGAGTTATTAAAATGTCCAAAACACAGAGTATCTCAGGGAAATTCTAATACAGATAGTATGAAAAGACACAGCCTGCAGACTGAAGGGCCACAGGTTTGATTCCAGCCAAGGACAATTGCCCAGGTTGCAAGCTCCATCCCCGGTAGGGGAGCATGCAGGAGGTAGCTAATCAATGATTCTCATCATTGATGTTTCTCTCTCTCTCCCTCTCCCTTCCTCTCTGAAATTAAAAAAGAAAAGAAAAAGTAACAATTCAAGACAAGTGAAGAGACATTGCAGGAGAATATGTGATTAAAGACCAGAGCCACCATCCAGGAACTAATTGCTAGAAAGACTCAATACTAAGATTGCCTTGTATGACAGTGGCACCCTAACTTCCGGTATCTAGAAAAACAAAGCTCAAGCTTTGTTCTGTTTGGTCATGTCTCACCCAGGATGCTGACTTAGGAGTGTGGTCCAAGAGTAATGAGTGGGCTCTGATGTGAAATCATGTTCTATGAAGAAGCGTTGATGGAGGTGCCACTGTTTTGCCTGGAGAAGGTCGGACATTAATATTATCCTCACTTCCCTGAGGATGTTCATGTAAAAAAATATGGCCCATCTCTCTACAATCCTTCCCCTCCATCCTTCCTTGTCATCTTTCCTGTAGGGTTGGCACCAGGGGGTGCCATTTACACAGACTACAAAGTAAAGGGTGTCCCTTAGATCTATGCAATTCAGTGGCCTCATCATTGTCATTACGAAAAGAGATTCAATGTTTAACATGTGGCTCTAAAAGGTAGATAAAAAATAAAAAGAACAGAAGACAAGGGGAATGAAATTTTGGTCTAGGAGAAAGACATTGGGAGAAAATAGATGGAAATATTTAGAAAAGGGTCAGATAGAGGAAGTCCATGCTTATAAGATCAGTAGTAATAAGTTAATTGTGCCTTTATGATGTGACTGGTTTTGTGGCTTTTTTTTTCCCCACAAGTATTCTCCTTTTTAATCATCACTACAATCCTCTCAGGTAGGAACTACAGTCACCTTTATCTCATAGATGAAGGACCTGCAGCTTGGGGACACTGCTTTGTTTTCCTAAGGTCACACAGACAACCATCAAAGAGCTGGTATTCGAGCTCAGGTCTGTGATTCCAGAACGCAGAACCTTTATGCCACATTGACTCTCAACAGTGAGTTGTAACATCTCGTCTTTCTTCGTGTGTTCATCTGCTCAACTGTAGCTCAACTGGATCAACAAATAAAATTAGATCTTGACCTTGTACATCAAAGACTAACATCATTTCTGAGGGACAATGGTAGGTGAGCTGGATTTGCCTGGATCTCACTGCTCACCGATATGGCTTAACCCACACACCTGGGCTCCAGATGGGACAAGCTGTCTCACACACGGCATCTGCCTCCGGATTGCTTCAGGCACCCAGTGCACCAAAGACGTGCAAAGGCTTATGCTGGATATTTTACTATTGTTGTTTCTCAAATGCCCTCTCCAAAAATAACTGAGGGAGGCAAGATGTGGCCTGGTAGAATATTTCCGAGCTGCTGATGGGAGCTGAAGGGAGCGGAGCCCATCAGAGCACACGTGATGCCCACTGTCTCTGGAAACACACACTTTTAGCTGTGTGTGCACCCGACAGCTGCAGTTCCCCATACCTAGTGCTGTGTCTGCCCCCAAAGACCACGGGGAGGCCCTCACCGAGGCTCTGTTAGTGCTAAAACAGATGTTCCTTCAGCACGCACATCTTAGGTGGCCACTTTCATGGGGTGGAAAAGGATAATCTAAACCTTCCTGTTCTTGCCAAAATAACCATGTGTAGGTCTTTGTTCTGCAAGTCTCTGGAACACACAGATAGATTTCCAAGCAGCGGGAACCTCCTGTCCCATTCGGTCTTTGGACAAACTCTTGTTCTGCCTATTTCACCCCGGTTTCCTGAAACCCTGGCTGTAGGGCTCTCGTGGCTGGAGCCTGGGAGTCTCTTTTGTAAGGAGGCTTCTCACAGCCAAAGCCATCAAGGCGGGCAGTGAGGGACACCGGGCTTCAGGCCAATGACAGCAGTGACGGGTACTGCCTTGGCTTCCCCGGCTGAGAGGTCGCCCGAGGCAGCGAACTTCTTGTCTCGTCCAGCTCCTTCCCAGGGAGGAGGGTGGTAGAATCACTGCGTGTGGGCTGCAGTTGGCATGGGCTGGCTGGGGGAGGATGGCAGAGGACTGACCTGCTGCTGACTCAAATGCTTGGGGATTCTTTTGCTCCTTGATAGAAAAACAAGCTGTGGAGCAAGGAAACTAATCCTCCAAAGCAATCCAAACATGGAAGCCAACATTTTATATTCAGATCCTCCTTTTCTCCCTCTCCCTCTCCCTCTCCCTCACCCTCTCCTTCTTCCTCTCCCTCTCCTTTTCCCTCTTTCATTTTCCATGAATTTGGGGCATTTTCAGCAGAGAGAGAAAATGGATGGAGATGGATTTAGGAAAGTGAGAAGTAGAGAGTTGTGTACAGAGGCAATGAGAATCTAAAAGGAAGAAAGGAGGACTTGCAGTAAGAATATGCGAAGTAAAGGACGTCTAATTTGAATATTTAAGTGGAACCAAAGCAGCACAATCTGGGCTTCCTCTCTGTGTCTGTGTGGCCCTAAGCAAGTCGCCTTTCAGATCGAAGGCCTGGGTCTCTAAAGTCCCTTTTAGCTATAAGATTAAGACCTAGGAGTTCTTCATTAGAGAAACAGAATTCCTCCAAGACCATAACTATTCCCATAACTAAGAACTATTTATTAAGTAATTCAGTGTGTGGCTTTCTGAAGATAAGAGCAAGAAGTCCTTACAGGTTCGATAGCTGTGACACGGACCAACAACTATGGAGGTGAGAGTCTAAAAACTCAACTGATTCATAAAATAAACTAATAATATAAATATTAAGAATTTAATAAGCCAAAATAAGAAAATAGGGCTGTAGGGTTCCCGTGGCTGGAGCCTATGAGAATTTCTTTGGTAAGGGGGCCATGAGTGAGCTGGGATCCATGGAGCTACATTTTCCAACAGGGGAAAGCAGCTCCTGACCTTCATATGGCACCTTCTATGTCGATTGCTCTAGAGGCTAAGTCATAAAGACGCTCTAGCCTGGGCACATCCCAAGGGTCTTCATAGCAGAGCTGTTTCATTGCCATTTGCAACAGACATGAAGAGGTGATGGGCTGAACAGAAAGAGCCCTTCCAAGGTTAACTATCACAAGTGCTCAACTACAACGCTATACAGCCACCCTCCCTGGAGTGGGATGCCTTTTATAGATGCCTCGCTCACCCTGGGGAGACTAAGAACGTCTAAGTAACTCAACCATCACTCACGAGGGGAATCAGGATTTAAACGCAGGCTGCCTGCCTGCAGAGCAAACAGCTTTAACCGCCAGTCTACAGTGCGTGCTTCAGCACTCTGCCACGCTGAGCAGCACTGGCTGTCAATCCTGACAAAGGGGCATCATCAACACGTCCCTTGAGTGGTTCTCAAGACAGGTTGCGTGTTCAGGTTACCCAGAGAGCTTTGTAAAAGTGATTCATGCCACGCTCACCTTCAGTTTCCAGTATTCTTTGTTTGAAACAAGGTCTGGGCATCAGTAGTCCTTAAACCTTCTCTCCAGCTGATTCCCAGTGCAGTCAGATGTCCAGGTGAAAAATGTCAGACTCCAAATAAATCAAACTCAGGTCTAGCATTGCCTTGGTTGGGCGTATCCATGGCAGATTTGAGCTAATTTTTTTGGGACAGTAGCTTGTAGAAGTGGATACAAATCCTAGCATTCTCTAAGGCAGCAATTTCCAACCTTTTTCATATCATGGCACACATAAACTAATTACTAAATTTTTGCAGCCACCAAAAATAATTATATTTTTGCCAATCTGACAAAAAATATAGGTATGATTTTGATTCATTTACACCAGATGACTATTGTTGTGTTGGCCGTTATTTTTTAATTTGACAATCTAAGGGAAAGTAGATCAGTGCCCTGACTAAATAGTCAGATATTGCTTGTTTTACAAATGCTTGTGGCACACCAGTTGAAAATCACTGCTCTAAGGGTAGATGAAGGTCTGAGCCCTGAGAACTCTGGTCTTGGTGAAAATTCCCCACATGCCACAGGCCTCCACTGGCGAACTCACCCAAATAATACAATTGGGAATTCATTCTGGCTGCAAATACTTACGCAGATGTTTGTTTCGAGAAGATAAATGTAATCGTTCAACTTCTTGTTAGTGCGTGAACTCTTTGTCCATCTTCTCTGGTTTCCAGGAACAGAGATTTCCTCCTAAATCCCATGGACAGGGAGTGAGTTACCTAATGGTGACTAAGGGGAAGGAAAATGCATGTGAAGTCCGGGACCTTCCTCTCTCCCTTAGCATTAGCAGCCACCCCTACTCCTCGCTTTCCCCCAGAAAACTCAAATTATGCTCTGCTCTGTCACATCCTGCAGGGCCCCCAGTTGGGGAAGCTTACGCTGATAAGACTACCCATAAGTATGTGGTAACTGTGCCATAGTTCTTAGCTGTTCCCATGAACTAAAGTGAAATCTTAGCCACCCTTTGCCTTATTCCTTACATCTTAAATAGCCCATCTTTAAAATAGTTCTTAGATAAGGGAAGGAGAGGTGATATATACTGACTTCTTAAATAAATTCTATCAGTTCCCTTTAAAATGTTCTTTTCCCCCAGCTGATTCTGCATATAATGAAAAAAAAAACCACTACAAAAAAACAAACAAGCATATACTACAAATTCCCTACTCATACCATCCCACCATCCTATATAATAAAAGCATAATATGCTAAGTGTCCGACCGCTCAGCCAGTCCCTATGACATGCACTGACCACCAGGGGACAGACGCTCTGACCAGTAGGTTAGATTGCTGCTGGGGTCTGGCCAATTGGGACTGGGCGAGAGGGCCAGACATGACCTGGAGCCCTCCTGTGACCCCTCCCCATTCAGCTGGCCCCTATCAGTGTGGATCACTGGCCAGGCCAAGGGACCCCATCTATGCATGAATTCGTGCACCAGGCCTCTAGTTATAATATAACCCTCACTATAACGCATTAGCTTTTTCTTAAAATAGTAATAACCATTTGTCATCCAAATGTCCCTACCCACAATTGGCAACCAGAATTTTGAGATTAATTGCAAAAGCTATACAAAGATTTGGGGTATCTCCCCCCAAAGCTCCCATAAATATCACCAAGATGAGTATAACCACAGGTTTTGGTGCGCCCGCCACCTCAGGGCTGATGCC
This sequence comes from Lasiurus borealis, assembly GCA_004026805.1. Lineage (NCBI taxonomy): Eukaryota > Metazoa > Chordata > Mammalia > Chiroptera > Vespertilionidae > Lasiurus > Lasiurus borealis. The sequence continues at coordinate 6,813 of PVJN01003878.1, forward strand.
TTCTTTTCTAACAAGAGGCCAAGAGAAAAGGCTTTGGGACCTTCCAGAGCATGTATGACATGAAAAGCTCCTTCCAGCAAAGGGGACCAGACCCCTGTCATCTGACACTACCGAGAGGCCCTTCCCTTGGTGCAAAGGGATCAGAAGAAGGACCAGCAGATAACCTTCAGCCTACATAAGTAATATTGCTGCTCTGGGAGATCTCGGAAGCATGCCTGGTCTCCAAGTGGAATTCCACGGGGCACGTGTCCCTCTTGGACTCCATCCAAAGAAGCAAGTTATCAGAAGGACCTCACTGTAACACGGGCCCCAGGGACAGTGTTTGTCGGTAGCCAGCCAGTGACTCCCCACTACCTGCAGTCAAGCCCCCGTTACTTACTAAGCAACAACGCACTCTGTCACTTGCCTATTCCCCATAGGTAGCTTCTGTCTTGTTCACAGTGCCAGCCTAGGGGGTCTGACAAAAAATATTTGCAATGCCAAATCCAGAGGGTTTTCTCGTGACCTGGTGTTTTCTACGACCAGCACCTCTGCCTCACGCCGTGCTCCTGGCTTGTTGAAGTTGCTGAAGCAAAGCGGATTCTGCTAATGGACTCAGGCCTCCCAGCGGGGTCCCCGCGGCACCAGGAAGAGCCTAGATGGCCGGGCTCAGGTGGCAAAGGGCCTTCGAACCTGCCGGGAGGCTCACACCGGCTGTAGGTGGAAAACCATCTTGGCCCCCTCCACCGGGGGAAGCGATTTCATGACCGTTAGCACAGCACCAGCTTCCACAGAGAGGGGCTCGCAGGGCAGGAACCAGGGCCTGAGCTCAGCTTATTTTCTCTGTGGTATGTGACCAAGAACAACCGAAGGAAGAATTTTCCTTTTGTTCCTCTGGGCTTTGGCATTGTTTACTTTCTTTTTATTATTCTGAGCAGCACTTAGGGCCTTGGCAGCGTTTCTGCCCTAAAATCTTGTCAGCCGCTTGCTTTTCAGCTGTTTCAAATCATATCTGCGAGAGTGAGCGCTTCGCCGGGGCTCATCACGTTACCGCCGCAGAAATCAAGTTCACCCTTTAAATGACAATATTGATTGTGTACAGCTTTAGGTTTTCTGCACTTAAGCTGCGGGCTTCATTTCCAAATCTGTTTCCCCTCCTCCCAAAGGAGCTGCGGGAGAGCTTTCCACGCTCCCCGCGTCTGGGTAATGACCTAGCACCGTGGTTTGCACTGGCCCTGCATTATGTCAGATTTTCACCGCATATAAAGTAATTCTTCATCAATGCCCATGTCGTAGACTAATTTTGAGGCCATGAGGTTTTACACCTGTGCTTACATTCCAAACAATTATACAAGCTTTTTAAATTTTTCAATGTTTAGCCAGCTGAGGTAGCTCTGCCGTTAAGCATTGACCCGGGAACTAAGAGGTTGCCGGTTTGATTCCCAGTCAGGGCACATGCCCATTAGGCAGCCAATTGATGATGTTTCTCTCTCATCCATGTTTCTATCTCTCTATTCCCTCTTTCTTCCTATTTCTTAAAAAAAAAATCAATAAAAATATATTAAAAAAATTTTTTTTGCATACTCTAATTGAGTCTTCTCTAAAAAGGAACCCCAATATGTCATTATTATGCCCATGTCCCCATGGCAGGACCTGTGTGGGATAGCATAGACCTGACATTGCACCCTTCTGGCGTGTGGACAGAATATCATGACAGGAAAACCTTATGGGATTGGTGCACAGCTCAGCTGACCGTAGGCAGTTTCCTGCCACCTGGGAAAAGTCAGCATGTGAGAGGGTGGCATAAGGCTTAGGAGGCCATAGGCTAGAGCTGGCGGCCTGATGGAATCCCGCACACAGCTCTAGTGGCTTCAGTAGTGACCCCCAAAGATCTGTGCTCTTCCGAAGCCCAGGAACCTTTGAATGGGACCTTCTTTGGGAAAAGGTTTTGGCTGATGTAAAGACATTAAAGATCTCTGAGATGAGGTTGTCCTGGATTGTCAGTGGGCCCTGTATCTCAGGGCAAGTTCCTTCTAGGGGACAGGAGGGAAGAGTCAGACACAGAGGGGAGACGGCCACAGGAAGGCAGAGGCAGAGGTGGGAGTGGTGCTGCCGCAGGAATACCCGGAGCCACCAGAAGCGGGAAGAGGCAGGAGGGACCCTCCCTTAGAGTTTGGAGAGAGTGGAGGGGGGGGGTCCCCGCTGACACTTTGACTTTAGACGTGTGGACTGTGAGAGAAGGAATTTCTCTTGTCTCCAGCCACCCAGTTTGTGGTGATTTGTTCCAGCAGCCCCAGGAAACCAATACATCACTTACCAGCTGAGCGACCTTGGACAAGTTATTTAACCTCCATAAATCAGCTCCCTCAACGGAAAGCCCTTCCCCACGGCTGTTGTGGGGATAAAATGCCGTAGCGTAGGTTAGACCAGCGCCTGTGCTCAGTGTGCTCTGTACAGGAATTTTTTTCCCATCGTGGCAACAAGCAGATGCAACAGAGCTGAGATTTCAATCCACTATGTGCTGGTTAGAATAGTCACCATCTGAGAAATGAGAAAATTCTGGAAGAAAATGCTTCAGCTGATCTCAGTGCCTCCAGGATGTTTCCCAAACAGCGAAGAAGAGGAAGCAGGAGAAGGGTTCCCTGCAAGAGCCATTATTTCCACATCTCCCCACCTGACTGGCGTGGAAGACATGTGACTTCTGGAGGCTGATGCACGGAGACATTACACGCACTCAAGAGTTCTGGAGGCTGGGAAGGCCAAGATGGAGGCCCTGACAGATTGGGTACCCGGGGAAGCCCACTTCCTAGATGGCCATCTTTTAGCTGTCACCTCACAGGCAGAAGTAGGGAGGAGCTCTCTGGGGTCTCTTATTTTTTGTTCTTTTTTATTTAATTTTTTAAAATTATTTTATTTTAGTTTTTACTTTTTGCGGGGGCGGTCTCTTTTATAAGAGCACTGATCTCATTCATGAGGCCTCTGCTCTTATGACCTACTATGCCCCCAAAGGTCCCACCTCCTGATACCAGCACTTTAGAGGATAGGATTTCAATATATGAATTTGGGGGAAACACAAACATTCAGACCATGACACCCAGGAAGGCACAATTCTTCCTACAGAGCCCTCTAAGAAAAAATCAGAGATGTAAAGCCCCCTGTCAGTGAAGACTCAGATTTTAGACCCCAGAAGGGCTCTACAAATCATTTCAACAAACATTCCCATTTTACAGAGAAGGACATGAGGCTTAGCCAGGCACAGCAGCCGACCCTGCGCACACGGGACATGCTGGCAGAGGCAGCTCTGTCCCTGGGCCCTCTCTCTAGGGGTGTCTGTTCTAGTAAGTAGACCTGGATGGGAAGGATCTGGGGGGTCAGGCAAGAAGAGTTAGGACTTGTACATTTACTACTTCTAACCCTGGGACTTGGTCTGATCATCACCCTAACCCAGTGGTCAGCAGACTCATTAGTCAACACAGCCAAATATCAACAGTACAGCGATTGAAATTTCTTTTGAGAGCCAAATTTTTTAAACTTAAACTTCCTCTAATGCCACTTCTTCAAAAATTGACTCGCTCAGACCATGGTATCTTGTGGAAGAACCACACTCAAGGGGCCAAAGAGCCGCAGGTGGCTCGTGAGCCACAGTTTCCCGACCACGGCCCTAACCCAACATTAGTTCTGTCGTGGAATGAGCCAATTCTCATCTCTTCCAGCTTCTCCCTGACTTTCTAGGGCCTGCAGAACACAAGCTGGGTATGGATAAGTGAGCAAGTGAAATTCAGAGCTGGGCTTTGTATCTCTGAGCCTATTTTTCCCAAAACAACAATAGCAACAATAATTGGGGAAATTAGAGTATTTATGCATATTATAGCATCTGATGTATAGTGGGTCTGAGATATAGACATTGGCTATTGTTATCTTTATTGGTATTATGACTTGGCTTTCATCAAACACTCCACTATGAAATGGATCATAATAACGGTTTACTGGAATAGAAATCATGAGCATGAGCTCAGCAACCAGACTGCCAAGGTTCAAACCCCAGCTCTATTCTAACCAACAGTCTGACCTTAGATACAGTGTTTGACTTTCCGGGGCCTCTGTGTTTACATTTATAAAACCAGAATGACAAATGTATGTGCCTTAGAGAGCTGTTGTAAGAATTAAGTCAGTAAATGCACATAAAGCTCCTAGAACAGTAACTTGGCACGGGGTATGGGCTCAATTAAGTGTTCATCACCATATTACGTGTTGTTACCCTACAGGATGGCGATGAAAACCCAATGGGATAATGTATTTAGCAGCAAACAGTGTATTTAGCTAGTAAGCATCACCACCATCATCCTCAAATGACTGGGTCTTTGGTCTGCCCTTCTACTTGTTTAATAGTTAAAGCTCATTGAGCAGTGTGTTACAGGAAGCAGTCTGAAAAGGGTATGTGTATACTTAGAACAGCGGTTCTCAACCTGTGGGTCGAGACCGTTTTGGGGGTCAAACGACCCTTTCACAGGGGTCGCCTAAGACCATCGGAAAATGCAGATATTTACATAACGATGCATAACAGTAGCAAAATTTCATGGTTGGGGGGTCACCACCACATGAGGAACTGTATGCAAGGGTCGCGGCCTTAGGAAGGTTGAGAACCACTGCCTTAGAATAAGACCAAGCTGGAAGGCAGGTGTTCAGGAGTCTTTTTAGGGCAGCTTGTACCGTGCTGCTGTAAGTTATTTAAGGTGAGACTATTCCCTGGAGTGACCTTTCTATGGAGGATCCTCAGAGGAAACATTGTTTGGTCCCCAAAGATGCCCTTTTCTGGAATTGGTCCCCATGCACAGAGCATGTTCTGCAATGGCCATGTCTGTGTAACAGGGCACCGTCGCCTGGCCACAGCTGACCAGCTCCGTGGTGGGCCCCACCCCGGTCCCCGGGAGTTTTCAATCGGATCTAAGGAAAGAGGCCCGGCCCATCTCTGTTGGTGTAGCTGTGCAGTGAGTGGAGGTGGGGAGGCTTTGGCAGCCACGTCACCTGCCCGCCTGCGGGAGGAGAGAATGAAACTGACGTGCAGAAAAAAACGTGGGCACATGGGAGGGCCCGAGAACATTGGAATCCATGGGTCTCCATTGCATCTCTGTCCTTCCCAAGTAATGTGACAGAGCCTGTATCCTCCCAATATACCCCCCGGTTTGCCTATATTATATTTGTTATTTGGAACCGAAAGAGTCTTCCTCTCCTTTCTAGAAATAGACTAAGAATTTCCTGTTGTGCACAAATTCTCCTGACCTTTTCCCCTACCAAGCTGTGTCTGTACCCTTAAGTGTATGCAACCCCTGCCCCCCATGTTACTTCCCAGTCCCCCCCGCAATGTTAAGCATCTCGAGGACAGCGTCTGGGTCTTATTTGTCCCCAATTCCCATCGCTGGACTTAGTGCCGGGCCCCATCATTGTCTGGCTTTGTTTTAAAGTGAATATGCAAGTGACACAGGACGTAAAACAGCAGCTGACTGACAGGTCAGATCACCTCTACCATCTTTTCCAAACTAGAGATTCTGCAATGTGATCCGGGGTTATTTGCAAAGGGAGACTCTACTGGGGTTCAATGAATAATTCCAGAACCTTAAAGGTTTGTAGTCTCAGTTTCATATTCAGATTTTACTCCCGTATCTATGTCTTTCCTCTCCCTTGACAGGGGTGAGTCTCTAGCACCACTCACATTGTTTGGAGTCATGAGTGACTAGCATCGCTCGGGTTCAGAAGTGGGATCAGAAGAGATGTGGGAGGGAGAGAGACCTTACAAATGAGAGATGACTCTCTGAAGAGCTAAGAGGAAGCTCGGACATGACACATGCGTGAGAGAGAACTCTCCAGAAGGATAAGTGACTCCGTGATCAGAGTGGAACTCAGAGGGAGAGGAGCTGTCCTGCAGGAACCGCATCGGATGGGTCGGCGCAGTGGAACCGCTAAGTTGATGGGAGCTATGAGATGTTAGATCGCTCCGTTCCTGGCAGCCGCAAACATTACTTCCATTTCCCCGAGTGCTTAGCTTGGCCCGGTGAGTCTCTGGCAGAGGAGAACCTGTGGCCGAGGGGCGCAGGGGACTAAGTCTGCTTCCTTCGGGGAGAGACGGGGGGGCTTTGGGCGATTTCTTCGGAGTCCCTCTCTATAGGCTTCTAAAGATTGTTTAGTGGCATCTGGTCTCTAATCCTAGACATTAAACTCCTTGATTTTTGTCCTGGACCATCTGTTTCTCAAATTTCCCTGGAACCCTTACTTCGTGACAAGTAGGGATAGAAATAGTGCAGTTTTATTCTTTTTGGTTTTGCCTTCCCATCCCAGTCTGGCATTAGAAAGGGAGACCTTACTTATCTGACGAAGCCCTGGAATACCAGACACAGAGTGGTGACCTTGGCATCTGCACCACAAAGCAGTGACCTTGGCATTTGTACCACAAAGTGGTGATTTTGGCATCTTCAGCACAAATTGGTGACCTTGGCATCTACACCACAAAGCAGTGACCTTGGCATCTGCACCACAAAGCAGCGATTTTGGCATCTTCAGCACAAATTGGTGACCTTGGCATCTTTAGTGCAAATTGGTGACCTTGGCATCTGTACCACAAAGCAGTGACCTTGGCATTTGCACCACAAAGTGGTGATTTTGGCATCTTCAGCACAAATTGGTGACCTTGGCATCTACACCACAAATTGGTGACCTTGGCATCTTTAGCGCAAATTGGTGATCTTGGCATCTGCACCACAAAGCAGTGACCTTGGCATCTGCACCACAAAGCGGTGACCTTGGCATCTGCAGCACACCTTCAGCAGGTCAGATGCCTTAACTACCCCTCTGGGCAAAATGGTGACCCATGCTCTCTAGTAGGAAGTGAGAGGCATGTAGCCATTCAGTGTCTGTGCCCAGCGCACCGTTAATGTTGTCAGTGGGAATTAGGTTTTTCCACGGGATCAGGAAGGAAGCATTCCAAGGACCCATGCACGGGAGATGGTGAGGTGGCAAGATGGTTTATGTATGGCAGCCGCTCCTGCCCCTGGGCTCCCAATGCCCCATCTCCCTCTGTGCCACCGTGGAAAAGTCCAGCCGCGTCTTCAGCAAGGCCCAGGCAGAGGCCAGTGCCCATGCGATTCTGCTTCATTGCCCTTTGGAGGCCGCACAGTCTGCTGCAGGCCACCTAGTGAGAGAGGGAGAGAGAGCTCTTTGTCTCTTGGAATTCTAACCAGGAGCTTGTTCAAAATAACCAGTTCGCTTCCCAAGTTTTCTCGGGCTTCTGACGGCTCCAGTGATGCTTCTTCCAGGTTAGGCTGACAGGCTCTGGGGCCAAGCACCTCCTCCTGAGCTATTTTGATTTTTATTGTGCATGTCCTCCTCCCCCTACGCGCCCCCTGCCCCACCCCCCCCACCCCCGTTCACCAGCCTCTCCCCCCACACAATCTGGTACCCAGGGTGGGGGAGGGGTGTTAATCCTCTTGGAGGGACAATGCTTTGATCCCCTGGATATGAAGTTGTAGCTTCCTAGCGAAGCTGTAGCTTCCTGGTGAAGCAAACATGCTCCCCGTTTTATTAAGCTCACTAATGTCTGATTCTCCTGGCTCTCTTCCTATTAACAATCTAACTGAACATGGTAACATTTGTACTTACTCCGGGATCGAACTGCCTGTGTTTAAATTCCAGCTGATCCTCGGCAAAGGCCTGACAAGTAAAGGGAACCCAAGTTTTGCCACCCTGAAGCTGCCTTTTTAGAATATTGATTTTAAGCTGGTTATTGGAAAACAAAAGCCTCTGAGAATTTGCACCCTTCCCCTTCCTACCTAAGGGATTCAGCTCCAGAAAGGGAACCTCGGGACGCTAGCTTAGCCTCATATGAAGTAAGTGTGATAAATAAGAGGACTCTAGTTGCCTGAGGGCTAGATACCCCGTGTCCCATCGTTTCTGGGGTGCCCAGCAAGAATTTGCCTCCATGCGTGTTCCCCTTTTCCTGAACTACCTGGAAATTACCCATTCTCTCTTCTGAAATCTAATACCCCACTTCCCACCTTCCTCCTCTGTCCAAAATGTCTTATATTCCCAATGTGGCTTCACTTCCTTTGGAATTTTCCTGCTTGTGTGAATTCCGCATGCACCCGTATAAACATTTGGTTTTCTCCTGTTAACCTGTCCCTGTTCATGTGATTTTAGCCGAGCCCGGAGAACTTTGAAGGTGGGAGGGAAAACAATATTTTTTTTTTAGCCGCCACACCAGTTATCTAACCTGTCAGACTCCGTCTCCTATTCTATAAAGTGGAATTATGATAATGCCCACCTCATGGAGGCACTGTGAGGAATGAATGAGAAAACCCATGGACAGCACTTCCCCCAGTGTCTGGCATTCAGTGAACTCCCCTGGACATTAGCTATTATTATTCATGTGGTGGTAGTATTTCCAAGAATAAAGTTGGAAAACATTCGGCCCGGGCCAGGGAACTTGCAGCAGACCTTTCCTTGAATTTGGTGTTGCCATATAGGGCACATGAAGATCAGAAATGGCTGTTTCCAAACTGGTGAATTCCATAGGGATTTTTTCTCCATTGTGTTTCATGGTCATGCCCTCAGTTTGCAGTGCCCATGGTCATTCCAAACCAGCCATGAGCTGAAAGAACGTGGCCGCTATGGTGAGCCTAGCACCACCCTGACCCAAGCTTCTCTAATTCTGTAAAGCCCAGTGGTAGGTGAGACAATTGATGTAGTTTCCCTATCAAACACTAGCTGGTACGGTACACACCCTCAGTCCCAGGAGCTGCAGAGACCACTCTGGTCATCAGAGTGATGGTTATAGCCCAGCAGGCATGGCTCAGTGGTGAGCATTAACCTATGAACCAGGAGGTCAGAGTTCGATTCCCAGTCAGCGTGCATGCCTGGTTGTGGGCTCAATCCCCAGTAGGGGACATGCAGGAGGCAGCCAATCAATGAGTCTCTCTCAACATTGATGTTTCTATCTCTCCCTTTCCTCTCCTCTCTGAAATCAATAAAAACATTTTTTTTTAAAAAAATGATGGTTGTAATAACTACCCTTCTGCACAAAATGGCAGCTCTGTCATTGAAAGAGGGGAGTGGATGGATTTTCTTTTCCTCTCTGAGGCCACTGTTTATTGCAGGAGAATTCAGAATATGATGACAAAGAGCAAGTTTATAGAGGCACCATGAGTTTGTATTAATAGAATGAAGTCATATCTGGGAAAGGTACACGAGAGAAAATTGAACTTCAAATGTCTAACTTTACAGTCCATACTCAGCCAAAAGTCCCATTGAATTAAAGCACAGTCTGCATCGCTATGTACACAAAATGCCTTTCAAGTTCCTCCATAAATTTAGAGGAGGAGGAATAGTCTGCTTAGAGCTACTATGGCAAACATTCCTTACTGTGGATTTATAGGCGCTGGTACAAGCGGTCCCCAAGCACCCTTTTTAATTTTTTTAAAATTATAAATAAAAAAGAACAGACCCTACCTTCACAGCGTCTACTCCAGAACTTGCAGTCTCCACGCACTGGGGACAGAGTTCTGGGAAGAAAGGAAGGCTGAATTCCAGGCCTCTGATAGCCAAGTTCTAGTCTGGCTTCACACGGACTCCATTTTAAGTCCACATATTTCTGCTTTGAAACTTACATATGATTTAACATCTTGGATACTTTATGTTTTGGTTTGAATGCTTTTATTGACTTTAAAGAGAGAGAGAAAGGGAGATGGAGAGAGAGAGAGACAGAGAGAGAGAGAGAGAGACAGAGAGAGAGAGAGAGAGAGAGAGAGAGAGAGAGAGAGAGAGAGAGAAACATGGATCAGCTCCCTCCTACATGACCCATAGTGGGGATTGAACCCAAAATCCTGGCATGTACTCTGACCAGGAATTGAACTGGTGACTTGGGCGCTTGGGACAACATCCAACCAACTGAGCCACCCAGCCAGAGCTTGGATGCTTTATGTTGAATTTGTTAAGAAATCTTCACAGTACTTTCAGGTTCATATCAAAATAGTTTTCATTTCTTAATTTTCTTTTTTAAATCAGTGAGAGAATCAATTTGAATAAGCAATAGTAAGTCATCCATTTAATAGACAAAAATCTGGACGGTAACTTTCGCTTGGTACTGGCCATCGTTATGTGTATTGAAATTAACCACTTCCTACATAGAAACCAGTTACAATACAACCACACAATTGAGTACCATGGAGCCCCTCGAAGTGATAGTTTGAAAACCTACTCATGAGATAATGTTCTGGATAGGATGTTAATTGAAAATGCAGGGGCAGTGCCCTCGGCGGCCCCGGATCTGTCTCTTGCTTCCACAGTGTTTGGACGGAACAGACCCCAGGGACACCCCTTCTTCCAGCCTCCGACCACCCTCCTGCGTCTTATCCAGTCACCACCTTTAGAACCATCTCTGGGGCCAGCCAACACACTGTATTTTTTTTCTCCCTTCATTCCTTCTTACCCAATAACCATGAGCTCCCAAATTCATCAGAATTATTCCAGCGAGGTGGAGGCTGCAGTCAACTGAGTGGCAAACCTGTACCTGCTGGCCTCCCGCACCTACCTCTCTCAGGGCGCTGAGCGTCGCTTAAAGTTGCAAAACCAGCGCGGTGGCCACCTTCTCTCCAGGATGTGCTAAGCCTCCCCAAGATGAATGGGCAAAACTCAGGGCACATGGAAGCCGCCCTGGCCTTGGAGAGGAACCTGAACCTGGCCCTCCTGGAGCTGCAGGCCCTGGTTCTACCCGCAGAGCCTCAGCTCTGTGAGTCCCTGCAGAACCACTTCCTGGGTGAGGAGGTGAAACTCATCAGGAAGATGGGCTACACCTGATTCACCTCTGCAGGCTGTTGGCCCCTAGGCTGGGCTCGATGAGGATCTCTTCATCCTCAAGCAAGACTAGGAGCCTTTGGAGCCCAGAGGCCCTTGAGAGGCCCCTCAGCATTCCCCTGGTGTCTGGCTTTTCCCTGAGCCTCTTTCTCCTTGAAACCACTAGCCATCCTTTTAATCACCGTGAGCCCTCTCCCATGCATCGGACCAAATGAAACAATAAAGCTTTTTGCAGAAAAGGAGGAGGAAAAGGAGGAGAAGGAGAAGGAGGAGGAGGAAGAGAAGGGGGGAGGAGGAGGAGGAGGAGGAGGAGGAGAAGAAAAAGAAGTGGAAGAAGAAGAGAGAAAAGAAAATGCAGGATAAAAGGCATACAAATAGCACGATCATAGTTATATAAAAACGTAACATAAATCCATTTAAACTAAACTGGAGGAAATAAAACTGTAGTTATCAGAGGCTTCTGAGTTACACATAATTTTGGATTTAAACAATGCTTTTCTGTGCGTTCCATAGTTTTAGGAGGATGTATTATTTTTATATTCATTTTTTTAAAAAAAAAACCACAACAAAGTTCCTAAAAATAAATCACAATGTAAAAGAAGACTGTTTCGAGAGATTAACTTGCCCAAGGTCACACAGCTGCCACACAGAGGAACCAGCACCAAAACCCCGTTCTTTCAACTCTAATCCCAGCGTCTCCTTCCCCATACCACAGTGTCTCTGAAAACAGTTAACTTGTGATCAACACATCATAGAAGTTTGAGTGGTTAGAAAACAAACGATTTGTGAAATGATGCTAGAGTTCATTACTACTTTGATCAGACTCAAGAATACTAGTTAGCTTTGGGGTACTGGTCAATTTTCCGAGTCCTACAAGTTGCTGACACCCTCATTTAGAGCCCTGAAGTATGCTACATTCCCTGCAGGGTGTCACCCGCACTGGACTGAAACTCCCTCAACACAGAGATCCATGGGGAGCCAGTACAGAACGTGACCTGGAAAGGTTGTTTATGCCAATGATTTACAAATTGAACTGAACAGCAAAATTACCAGGATGATTTTCTAAAAATATAGATCCAGCCCTGGCCAGTTTGAATCAATGGTAGAGCATCGGTCCGAACACCAAAGAGTCTTGGGTTCAATTCCTGGTCAAAGCATATACCTTGGTTGCAGGTCAATCCAAGGCCCCAGTGGGAGATACAGCGGGAGGCAATGATCCATTGCTATGTCTCTCTCAGATCAGTGTTTCTCTCCCCCTCTCCCTTCCTTCCACTCTCTATAGAAATCAATGGGGAAAACAAATTCTCAGAAAAGGATTAACAAAAAATAAAAATAAATAACATTACAGTTCCAGGTGCCCCTCTAGAGATCCTATTTTAGAAGCTCTGGCCTCTGTTTTTTTTAAAAGCATCTAGGATAGACCCATCTTTAAACAATTGAAGCCAGTGATAGAAATGTGTCTGGTGTGATCCCTGAATGCACAGTGAGTTGCAGGTGGTGATTCCATTACTAGAGGGTAGAAAAACTTCCAGAAAGAAAGAAAGAAAGAAAGAAAGAAAGAAAGAAAGAAAGAAAGAAAGAAAGAAAGAAAGAAAAGAACAACTCCCCCTCAAAATCAGGATTCATTTAGAACTTGAGTGTCCTAGCCACTGAGCCTATAACACTCTTAGTTCATCCACTCAATGGCTAATGCTGCCTGTATTGGTTATCTATTGCTGCTTAACAAATGAACCCCCAAACTTAGTGTCTCCAAACAACAAACATTTATTATCTTACTAGAGGCTCAGTGCATGAAATTCATGCATGGGTAGGGTCTCTAGTGGCTGCCGGCTGCCAGCCAGGTTGCCTCCCTTCCCCGGCCACCTGCCACTGCTGGCCTCGCCCCCTGGTTGAACTTCTGGTCGAACTCCCAGTTGAACTCGCAGTCAAGGGGACAATTTGCATATTAGGCTTTTATCATATAGGATAATTTCTGTTGATCAAGAAGATAGATAGTTTCACTGAAAGTCTCTGGGTCCAGGTCTCTCTAAGGTTGCAGGCCAGCTGTAGGCCAGGACTGGGCTCTGATCAGAATGCCAGAAAGGGCACCAAAAGTGGAGGGAGTCTGCTTCCATGGTCATGTACACACTTGTTGGCAGATTCTGTCAACCAGCCTAACTCACAACATGGCAGCTGACTCCCACAGAAAGCGTGATCAGAGATAGGAAAGAGAGAGTCAGGGAGATGAAAGAGAGAGAGAGAAGGAAAGAGGAGAGAGAGAGAAAAAGAGAGAAAATACACTCAGGCTGGAAGCCACATATTTTTATGGTCTAATCTCTGAAGTGACATCCCATCACTTTTCTGTATTTGTTAGATGCAAGTTAATAAGTTCAGCACACAACCTTGGGGAGAGAATTCCCCAAACATGTAAATAGCAGAATGCCATCTTAGAGGATATTTGCTGCACTGCCCTAGGCCAATGGTCGGCAAACTCATTAGTCAGCAGAGCCAAATATCAACAGCACAACAACTGAAATTTCTTTTGAGAACCAAATTTTTTAAACTTAAACTTCTTCTAACGCCACTTCTTCAAAATAGACTCACCCAGGCCATGGCATTTTGTGGAAGAGCCACACTCCAGGGGCCAAAGAGTCACGATTTGCCGACCACTGCCTTAGGCAAACAGAGAGTTAAAATTCTACACCGAACCACTTTCACCTGTATCCTCCCATTTCTACATGGTAAGTAGGCAGAGGAGCGGCTGGCGAAAACATTGCCCGTTGATGGTAATGAAATCAATAGGCTCAAAGCGGAAGGAAAAGGAGCCTTTGAGCTCAGTGTAGGTCAGTGCCTGAATTTTCACATGCACAGCAGGAGCCATGGGTGTCACCCTCAGTATCAATAAAGAGACTTCGCTAGTTACTCACTGGACTTGTCCTTTAAAGGGTGCACCTTTCAAGGGGCCTTGGGAACTATGACTTTCTATTGTGGCCCTAAGTTGTGGAACGATATTCAGTTCCCCTTGAAAAACACTTGAACTTCCTATCCTGACCTCAAATGCGACTTGCTCTGGGGCTAAGATAACTAAATTTTCCATCCTCTTTGGGGAGATAGACAACAGATGTTGAGAAAAAAAAATCCTATATAATAGAGAGGGAATATGCAAATTGGCCATCACACTACCACAAAGATGGTGGCACCCAGTCCCCTCAGCCCTGCCAGAGTCCCCCAATCCTTTCAGTCCCACCAGAGGGATGGGTGGTGCTAGGTGTGCAGTGTGGCCAGACCCACCCTCAGCCCCAAAACTGCCAAAAATCAGCCCAAGGCACAGGCAAGCCTTGGATGGTGGCTTCCCAGTGGATGCCTGAGGTACAGGCAAGCCTCAGATGGCATCTGCCCAGCCACCTAGAGCCACCAGAGACCCAGATAACCAGGGCCAGCTGAGGCTTGTGCTGCTGGCAGTGGCAGCAGCAGAGGTGTGATGGGGGCGTCACCTTCCCCTGATCACTGGGTTGCCTCCTGCCCCTGAGGGCTCCTGAACTGTGCCAGGGACAGGCCTGGCAGAAGGACTCCTCCCCAGTGCAAGAATTTTCATGCACCAGGCCTCTTGTATCTATATAATACATATACATAATATATTTGTATACACATACATGTATCTGTATACATACCCCACATGCACTTCACTGGGACTACCTGAGGCATTTCAGCTCACTCCAACTCAGTCTTGGTAGCAGAGCCTTCTAGTCATGTGGACAAAACCTGACATCCAGGCGTAACTAGTTTACCCACTCCAGCTGCCCGGAAAGTTAATTCCAGCTTGCCATCTGGTTGCCGGATGACCGCTGCTACCAGCTTTTTCCAGCATCTCAACTTGCTATTGAGTCAGAGCCACAGAGAAGGAAAGCAACGAACACAGCTGCACCGTGGCTGCTCTTGGGCTGGGGTGCTTTCTGTCTCTCCGGGGGAAATCACTGGCGAGGCGGGAGTCCCCATTGTCATTTCAGCTGCCAAGACATTCCGTGCTGACAAACTGTGAAAGGGAAGTGGCGAATGATATGAGATCCCTTTTTATGGCGAGAGCTAGGCCCAGGCCACCGGGCGAGCCAGCCATGTTTTTCCTATGCTGCCCGACCACCAGCAGAAGTTCTGACCGGCCATGGCTGACCTCTGTATTCATGGGAGATGGGAGAAGGCCCAGGGACGCTGAGAACATGGGCATGATTCCATAATCCAGGACCCCCTCCCCACCAAATGCCTCAAAATCTTAGAAGGGAGTGTAGGTTCACCAGATTCGGGGGAAACTCGAAGGGGAAATACTTTTCGTAGATCACCTAGGAAAAGTAATTCCCCAGGGACCTGTTTGAGGTGTGGAAAGTCCCATAAACATGGCTATCCCCCTGAAGCCTGTCTCCACCCCTAATTCAAGCCAGCTGATGGCCTGGGGACTTACCCAAAGGACTCACCCGGGAGGCATTTGTGGTGCATCGGAGAGACCCCTGTTCTGGCTAGAGAACCTGCAACCAAGTTTCACTTCGGTTATGTCCTGGCTGTGTGACCGTGTATAAAACCCCCGAGCTTTCTGGATTTCATATCCTTATCTCTTCATTATTAACTATACCACGATTGTTGTGAAATTAACTGAATGTTCAAATAATGTCCCTAGACATAGACATATTAAAATAATGTCACTATTAAAAAATATTTTTGTTACCATTTTGTCCCTTTGACAGAAACTCCACCCTCAGAGGTGTGACTCTTTGGATAAGGCTCTGTTCTCTAGGACACTGTTGTTATTTTTTTAAATTAACTTATTTTTTATTTAAGTATAGTTGGTATACGATACTATATTGCACATACTAGTTTCAGGTGTACAATAGAGTGATTTGTCATTTTTACCCCTTACAATGTGATCACCCAGCTAATTCTAGCAATCACCTCTCACTGTGCAAATGTATCACCATATTATGGGCTATATTTTCCTTCACTATTTTTCTCCTCCCTTCATGGCCCCATCCCTCTGGCAACCATCCCTTTGGTCTCTGTTCTGATGAGTCTGTTCTTGTTTTATTTGTTCCTTCGTTTTGCTCTCTTTTGAAAGCAAATGCCATTGCAAAAAGGTAACACGGAGTCTGTGAGTGATGAGTCAATAGATTTCGTTTTCCCAGCAAACAGGTATCTGAAGGTACTGAAGGAATGGGGGTGCGAGGGACAGGGACTTGGGGAGCTTGGAGGCTGTCTTATAAGAACAGGAATTCGGTTGCGTGTCTCACCTAAGGTGAAACTAGAGGCTGGGGGGTGCAGGGCATTGCCAGGAGAGAGAAGGGGACCCTCGAGGTGGGGCGGCCACTTGATTAGAGTCTGATATTTGATTCAGCCCCACCTTAGGCCACATTGAATGGTAAGTTCTGGCTTATTACAGTGCAAGCCATGCGATAGTTGCTCATCAATGTCGTAAAATCAAACTGTGTTTTTGCAGATTTCACCCTTTTGCCCCGGGGTCAGCCCTCACTAAGCTGGTTCACCTCAGCTTTGGGGGCACCTCTCCTTGACACACGTCCCTCCCTGACTCCCTGGCCACTGGCCTTTTTCTCTGACAGCCCCTCACTCTGAGGCCTCCCACCTGCCAGCAGCTTCCTGAATTCACCGGAAGTGCTGGGCGGAGGTCGCATAGTGTGGCCCCTCCCACCGACCGGTCAATCTCTGATCGTTTAGGACTCAGAATCCGAACAGGCACCGGTTCCAGGCCTGACACCCAGAGGTCGGGGATGTTCCTGAGGCAGGTGCCTGGCCCAGGGACAAGCAACACTGTCATCAGGGCCCAAGGAGCCATCAGGCCCCTGGACCCGGGGCTGGTGGCGTGACCCCATGAGTCCACACATAGGCCTCCTGGTACCTTTGGGTTCCAGCTCCTCTCTGAGCAGTTTTACGAGTCTTCTGTGCAAAACGAAATAAACAGTACAGCTCTTGGATCATTAGAGGGCAGCTATAGATTCTGAGAAAAAATAAAATAAAGGATTTGTTTGTTTGTTTGTTTCTCCAGGAACCATGAAGCAGAATTCAGGGGCCAAGAAAATCAGAAAATGTCCAATAATGAAGTGTCCAATGGGCTTTCACCCGATTAAAATAGTAGCTCACCTTCCCCTTGTTATCCTGAGCAGTCAGCGTAGATGTTTAAAGTGCTCGACGCCTGAACCTCAGAGGACCCCCGCTCTATTTCGCCGACACAAATGCAAAAAGGCCTTTGAAGGGAGTGGGAGGCAATGAGCCCACTGGTAGGACTAGTGAGATCCCGCTCTGAGAAAACTTTCTCCTCAGATTCGGTATTAGCATCCCGTCCCTCTTTCCTCTCTAGGAAAATGTGAATGAAAAACGGGTCAGGCCCTGGCTGGGTAACTCAGTTGGTTAGAACATTGTCTTTATACAACGTCAAGGTTGCAAGTTCACCCCCCTCCCCCAGTCAGGGCACATACAAGAGTCACCCAATAAGTGCATAATAAGTGAGCAACAAATAGATAGTTTTCTCTCCCCCCACTTCTCTCTCTCTCTCTCTCTCTCTCTCTCTCTCTCTCTCTCTCATCAATTAAAAATAAACTATTCACTACTTATCCCTCTAGGGCATGTTTTGTTTTAAAAAATTAATAAAAAACGGTGCAGTGGGGAATTTTGTTACATCAAGAAAGTCTCCCTGGAGTCTCACAGACTTAGCCCACGTGCACGCACACACACATACCACCTAAACCTACTACACAGCATCCTACATAATAAAAGGCTAATGTGCACACAGACCAAATGGTGGAGTGACCGATCACTATGACGCTCACTGACCACTAGGGGGCAGATGCTCAATGCAGGGGCTGCCCCCTGGATGTCAGTGTGCTCCCACAGGGGGAGCGCCATCCAGCTAGAAGCCAGGCTCACAGCTGGTGAGCACAGCGGTGGTGGTGGGAGCCGCTCCCACCTCTGCAGCAGCACTAAGGACCCCTTTGGGGGTGTCCTAAGCTGGCAGTTGGACATCCCCCTAGGGGTCCTGGACTGTGAGAGAGCACAGGCCGGGCTGAGGGACCGCTCCCCACAACTCTCCCAAGGCATGAATGTTGTGCACTGGGCCTCTAGTTTGAGATATTCTCCAGAGAAAGGATGCGGGTCTGAGACTTTAGAATAGAAATTTTCCCATCACTTATTACATATTAAATGTTAATGCTCTCTCTTTACCCTGCCCCCAAAGTGCCAGAAGATTCAGCTATGCCTATATTTTTCAATGACTAACCAAATCACTCACATCTCAGCCAGGGAGGGAAACTGCTGCCCTCGGGGATACCACTGTCAGATCTCATTCACGCTGATTTTGTTGGTCTTTCTTCACCATCGTTTCTTTCTGAAGAGGGGTGGGGCACGTCATCTTTATTATGTTCACGACAGCTAATCACATCCCCCGCTCCGTGCCAGCTTGGTTTACAAACGGCTTCCTCTGGCAGCCCGTGTGGAAATGAATTCAATCGCCTGTAAGTGGGTGAGCGTGTCTACGTGTTCTCTATTTCCTTTTATTAACTGAGGGACCATTTCTCACCTTGTTCTCCAGCTTTGCAGCCAAACGGAGTACAGGGCTCCTATTGATGCTTGTGGCCTGGAGCTGGGTCGCTGTCAGTGAAAATGAAACATACTCAGATCTGTCCCACAGAGCACGGAGCAGGCAGAGAAATGAGCCATAAATTCAGGTGGACCCACGTAGGGGCTGCGGTTGGCTTCAGTTCTTTCTTTGAGTGAAAGCCAAATGCTGCACTTGGGCTTAAGCAGGGCAGATTTTTGGAGCGTTTACGTGGAACATAACTTCCATCATTCATCGCACTCACATGCATCCTACTCACAAAAGGAACTGCCACTCTAGACTGAATACAACGCAGCGGACCCTGAGTACGAGCTCCTTGAGGCCAGATACATTTGGGGTGGGAGGAAGCATGAAAAGAAAGCAGTGGAAAAAAAGGAAAGAAGGAAGGAAGGAAGGAAGGAAGGAAGGAAGGAAGGAAGGAAGGAAGGAAGGAAGGGAGGGAGGGAGGGAGGGAGGGAGGGAGGGAGGGAGGGAGGAAGGGAGGGAGGAAGGGAGGGAGGGATAGAGGGAGGAGAGAGAGAAAGGAAAAGGAAGAGAAAAAGAAAGCAGTTTCCTACTCTACCCCTGTTAGTTTAGCACAGTTGGGTAGATATGTAGATTTATAGATATGTAGATATATAGATATGTAGATACATAGGTACATAGATATATAGATTTATGGATATACAGATTTATGGATATACAGATATATAGGAATATAGATAAATGGATATATAGATATATAGGTAGATAGATAGATAGATACATACATACATACATACATACATACATAAAAGAAGAAATGTTCTTATACTGTGTTCAACTCTTCAAATGGTGTTTTTGTTATGTAATTCAATATGGTTTTATGTTTTAAAATAAAGCTAAATTAACAACTTTTGAGAGGTGTTTGAAATGTATTTCTGCTGTTTCTGTTGGGCAACAGTACGACTTTTTAACCCTGCTATTGGAGCTCTGGACTTGGTACCCTTACTATAGCCCACTGTTTGGTATCATTATGTTTTGGGGACGGGGGTCTCACCTAATGGGATACCCACACTGATGCAGAGTAAGTGTATTTCTTACCTAGAATCAGCCATGTCAACCCATGAGGCTGTGAACATTCGGACTTTATGAATAATTTCTGAAGAGACTAACTTCCACAAAACATTTTAACCTCAGAATTTCTCTTTGTATATATAATTCAATAAAATATTTATTGCACTGTGTTATGTGTGGCAAAATATAAAGAAGTATCACTGACACAAAGCAAAATAAAACCATCACTGAACAGGTGCAGACAATCTGAACCAAAATAAAGGAGACATCCCTGCAGGCCAAAAGGACAGTCTTCTGGATGGATGCCAGACTGATCAAAGGGAAAAATGGGTGAAGACGAAAGAGAAAGCCAAAGACCATGTCCCATTTGTAATTATGAAATTATTTTTATGTTAATCCACACCCGAGGATATATTTTTCCATTGATTTTTAGCAAGAGAGGTACATGTCCTTGACCAGAATTGAACCCACAACCATTCAGTCCATAGGCCTACACTAACCACTGAGCAACCCGGCTAAGGCTAAAATGATTTTTTTTTTAAAGCCTGCTTACTCAGGTTGGTGTGGTTCAGTTGGTTAAGTGTCATGCCATGCACCAGGAGTTCCCCAGTTCAATCCCAAATCAGGGCACATGCCCTGGTTATTGGCTGGATCCCCAGTAGGCAGTTGATTGATGTTTCTAAGTATCTCTTCCTTCCCCTCTCTTTCTGTTCTTCTTCCTCTTCTTAAAAAATACCTTTCAGCATTTCATATAATACTGGTTTGGTGGTGATGAATTCCTTTAACGTTTTCTTATCTGTGAAGCTCTTTATTTGACCTTCAATTCCGAATGATAGCTTTGCTGAGTAGAGTAATCTTGGTTGTAGGTTCTCGCTATTCATCACTTTGAATATTTCTTGCCACTCCCTTCTGGCCTGCATAGTTTCTGTTGAGAAATCAGCTGACAGTCATATGGGTGCTCCCTTGTAGGTAACTAACTGTTTTTCTCTTGCTGCTTTTAATATTCTCTCTTTGTCTTTTGCTTTTGGCATTTTAATTATGATATGTCTTGGTGTGGTCCTTTTTGGATTCCTTTTGTCTGGGGTTCTGTATGCTTCCTGGTCTTGTAAGTCTATTTCTTTCATCAGGTGTGGGAAGTTTTGGGTCATTATTTCTTCAAATAGATTTTCAGTATCTTGCTCTCTCTCTTCTTCTAGCACTCCCATAATTTGGATGTTGGTATGCTTGAAGTTGTCCCAAAGGCTCCTTACACTGTCTTCATATTTTTGGATTCTTTTTTCTTTTTGCTTTTCCAGTTGAATGTTTTTTGCTTCTTTGTATTTCAAATCTTTGACTTGATTCTTGCGTTCCTGTAGTCTGCTGTTAGATCTCTGCATAATACTTTTTATTTCAGTCAGTGTATGCTTAATTTCTAGTTGGTCCTTTTTCATATCCTCGAGGGTCTTGCTAAATTTATTGGCCTTTTCTAGAAAATTCTTGAAAAACCTTATAACTGTGGTTTTGAACTCTATATCCAGTCATTTGCTTTCCTCCATTTTGTTTCTTTGTGATCTGTTTTTGTTTTGTTTTGTTTTGTTTGTCTCCACATTTTGGTTGCTTCCCTGAGTTGACAGAGTGGCTTTGTGTGCTAGGTGTCCTATAAAGCCCAGTGGCTCAGCCTCCCCAGTTACCTGAAGTGGACACTCTTGGTGCACCCCTTTGTGGGCTGTGTGTACAGTCTTGTAGTTAAGCCTTGATTGTTGTAGGTATCACTGGGAGGAACTGACCTTCAGGCCAATTGGCTGTGAAGATCAGTTGTGTCTACACTGGGAGCACTTCTGTGATGGAGACAATCTTATGAGACAAGACTTGCAAAATCCTCTGTGCTCAGCTTGGATGGGGCAGAATCTCAGGGTGGAGCAGACAGCATTGGTTTCCTGTCAGCCCTGCCCTAATACGCTCCTGGGTCTCAGTGTCCTGTGGTAATTGGTGCAAGCACCTCTGAGAGAAAGCCACCCTTGAGTTCCACCTGCTGCCAGACAGTCCAGTTTCTCCCCAAATGAGTCTGGGTCCCCAGAGTCTAGCCCAGAACGGGAGTTCAGTGTAGTCAGGAGCTTTTGTCTCCCTCCCGCTTGAGAAAGTCAGCCAAGTACTCAGTTGCCTGCTATTTTCATTTACACGACTCAGTACCTCTGCCTTCCGTAGTTCCTCTGAGCCTCAATATGCTTTTCTCTTTTCTGACAATCCAGTTTCACCCCGTATGAGTCTGGGTCCCCTGAGTCTCACCCGGAAATGGAGTTCAGCGCAGTGGAGAGCTTTTGTCTCCCTCCCGCTTGAAAAAGCCAGCTGAGCACTCAGTTGCCAGTCCTCTCCGGGTGTGTGTCTCAATATCTCTGCCTCCTGAAGCTCCTCTGAGTCTCAGTGTGCTTTTCTCTTTCCTTCTAGTTGTAGAATTTCCATTCATCCAGCCTTCCTGTGGTTCTGGGTGATGTCCTTTTTATCTTTTAGTTGTACTTTTGAAAACGTTGTGCAAGGCAGCAGTTGAGGTGTTTACCTATGCCACCATCTTGGTTTCTCTCGAGGAACGTCAGAATTTCTTAAGTTGAAAAGAGCAGAAGCTTTAGAGGTCATTCACTTAAAATATTTCCCTCCTAATTATTTTCTCAAGGATATAGAAAGACTGTTGGCCAATTGTTTTCTAATGGAACTTCTGTGAGGAGAGTTAAGGTAGAATTTCCTCTCTGTATTTTGTTTGCTTCCTTTCTTCCCACTTCTCTTTGCTCATCTTGCCAAAACTAACGTTTCTCTATGGCTTTGGTATGCTTTATCCTCTAACAGGACTTTTGATCTTTAAAGATTTAAAGTTTGAATAAGCCTTGGTGGCCTCGGGTTTGCAAAAGAACCTTCTTCGTTTCCCCGAATGTCTTGCTTTTTTGAACTTACCATCATCACTCGGTAAGTGGCTTCTCTTATGTAAGACCCAATTAATCAATTCAAAGCGGTGCTGGGAAATTATCTGGTGAACTTGGGAAACTACAGATGAGGCTGAAATAGGCTTTTGAGAAGTCATAAATTCAGCATATATGCCTGTCAGGACTGTGCTTCGCATGATTCATGGGGACCTGGTTTAGGAACGTAGTTGAGGCCCCGAAACAGGGAAAGACTCTCCTCCTACTTCTAGTTGGTGTTGGTCTAGCAACTTCTTAGGGAGCCACTGTGATCTGTCCCTTCTCCCGAAGTGTTGCTCTTTCTTCTGAGGAAAGGCAAGACTCCTCTGCTGATTAATGTGCAGCATCTTAAGCCTAAAACCAGTCAAACCAGAAACCTTTTATAGTTAAAAAGGTTTTATTAATGATTATAAAAAAACAAACAAACAAAAGCCCCACAACTAATATAATAAGGTCATTAGGCAGAAAGTTTCTTAAGTGATAATGAGAAACTTAACCCTTCTGTGAAGCTAAAGGTCCCCATCACTGAGGGCTAGTTGCCAGCGAGGTCCCTCACACCCAGCGGTCCCAGGCTCTCATCTGACACTCACTGTAGCTAAGTCCTCGGTGTCCTGCACCCTTGAGTAGCTTGCAACAGTGTGCTCCCTTAATTGTTATCATTGCTATCGAAAGATTGCCAAAAATTATTCATTTTGATTCATACCGAAGTCAGCTAATTTAGAACATGGAACCCTTTTGTGGAGCAGGGTCATGGAATCGGCCTACATGAGCATGCACAAGGAGTCTCCAGACAAGCTTACAATGAATGCAGAAAAGCAGCAAAAGGGAAGCCTGATGCTCAGTTATTGTGTGAAAGGGAAGGGAAAGCCACCTTCCGTCACCTGAAGTATAAGTCGCAGGTAGCCCTGCCACAATAGGGTTCAGAAGAAAACAAAATACAACCAGCAAAGGTAAACCAGAAGTGGCTGAAAATGCCTCTTGCAAAATTTTTAATGATACTCCCCCAATCCTAGTGAATCCACTCTCCTCTCTTTGGATTCAGAGTCAGAGATCTTAGAGCTGGAGACTCCAGTCATGGCAGGTCATCCATGCTTCCTTCCATCCATCCATCCATCCATTATCCATACAATTATCCATACAACCATCCATCCATCCAGCCAGCCATCCAGCCAGCCAGCCAGCCAGCTTTGAATTCCTGTGTACTACATTACATAGTCCCAGCTTCTGACTTTTGATTGAAAACACACAATCACACACACACACATACACACACACACACAAGCTTTTATATTGCAGTGGCTGAGTGAATGCCCAGAAATAAAAATCAACCTTCTCTACAAGTGCCAAGAGAGTATTTTAAAAATATATTTTTATTGATTTCAGAGAGGAAGGGAGAGGGAGAAAGAAATAGAAACATCAATGATGAGAGAGAATCATTGATCGGCTGCCTCCTGTATGCTCCTCTCTCCCTCTCCCCTCACCTTCACTGGGGATTGAGCCTGCAACCTGGGCATGCGCCCTTGACTAGAATTGAACCTGGGACACTTCAGTCTGTAGGCCAATGCTCTATCCACTGAGCCAAACCAGCTAGGGGATAAGAGAGTATTTTGATATCAGGAAAACAAGGACAATATCCCTACTTCTGTTAAGCACCCTACTTATAAACACCCTACTTCTTAATCAACCTCCTCGTTTTCAGTAAATAAAACCGCCCTTCCAAACAGAACCACCCACATCATATTTTTTGTGTCTGGAATAATGTTTAATAACTATATATTCTACTCAAAACCCTGCCCTAAATCTAAGTGGTAAATGCCATAAAATGTTCCTCTGACACACCTCCGCACCAGCTCACATCAGATTCCTTTGGTCAGAGTCAGGAACCTCCCACCTCGGGGTCTGCTGAAGAAACTCTGCCTTGAGTCTCTGCCCATTCCAACAGTCCTCTCTGAGCAAAGCAATTTTCCTCCATTTAGGGCCCTGAGCACATGTCATTGCACTCCCTCATTTGGGGGAAATGGGATAGTGAGGCCGTTTCCAAATCCTAGTTGGGGGGACGGACAAGCTTGATGCCTTTGACCAGGATGGGATGGGGAGCAGGGCAGCAGCACGTGGCGAGGTGGTGTCCTCACACTTTACAGGCACAGAAAGGGTGAGTGAATTTCTCAACGTTCTACAACCAGAAAGTAGTAGAGGTGGGGATTCAAACCCCAAGTGCTCTGAATCCAAAGCTCATACGTGCCATCTGTCAGGGTGGCAGAGGGCTTGTTTTGGCCCTGGAAGGATGAGTGAAAAATGGATGTGTTCCACCCAAGGGTGGGACAGAGCCGTCAGAACACGGATGGAGAGGAGGGAACACTTACCTGCTTGGAACTCAGGTTCATTTTGGGAGCAAGCAAGAGCTGGGGAGGAAAAGCCATCTGAGGCCAGAGGGTGAAGACCCAGACATGCAGATGAGAAGTTCCACGTGACTCATTACAGGAAAGGGAGTTCTCAGGTGTTCCAGGCCTAACCTGAGTGATGCAACCAGTTCCTCTCATTTAACAACCCTTCAGGCCGTGATTAAAGTGATTATTTTTGGCAACAGTGATGTTGGCACGAAATTAGGAGGCATGGGTGTGTAGAAAGAGAGGAGAGGGAAGAGGCAGTTGAGAGGGCATTATGTTGGCTCCAGGAAAATATTTTGACGAACTTCTTCACTCATGTAAACTGATTCATGCTGCCATCAAGCTGGTTTGTACCCTAATCTTGGGCCCATTGCAGGTAGGACTTCTGTTCACAAATTAGCTCTCCCAGTTTTGAGGAAGGGACTTTCTTGAGTGGACCTGCTAAGTGTGAGTCCTGTTTCAGAAGAGCACATAGTCAGGGGAGTGGAGACTGGTAGATCTCATCAAGGGCCTCTGTGCCAGACACTTTTGTATACGTTATGTCCTTCGGTTTCCCCAATAACCCTGTGAAGTTATAATTCCTCAATTACAGCCGCGGAAGCATGCTGAGAGAGGGCACTGAAGATCACGCAGCTAGAAAGCAGAGAAGGGGGGCCTCCAGCCTGGTTCCTTCTAACTCCAAGCCCCATGATCTGCAAACAAATGACACAGAGGAGGAAGGAAGGAAGGAAGGAAGTGCCACGATGGCTTTGTAAGGAGAGTAGGAGAAAAATAATCTAAGACGTTTGCTTTATTGTTTGGAGGAAAAAAAAAGGCTCGGGCCTGCAATTCAGGATTCCGGTGGGACTAAGTGGGCATTGAGCTCGGGGCTGCAGAACATGCTGATTTCCTCCAGAATGTGAGTTTTCTAGACTAGGAGGCATCTCTCTCTCTGTCTCTTTGCCAGAAAGCGAACCTGAAGGAGGGCCTGTGATGAGCTGAGCCCGCCGGATGGCTCTGAGGCTCTCACTCCCCGGAGATTTATGTGTGTGAGCTCACTATGAAAACAGAACGAGTTCTCTGGACCTGTCAGGAGACAACAATTAGAAGAAGAATGTGAGGTTTGCTTTTGATGAAGTGTGTTGTGCTGAGGAGATCCTCTCTTACCAACGGGGTGACTTGAAGATCAAATATAAAGGCCTTGGGGGAGGGGAGGGAGGGGAAGAATAAAGAAAACAACGGAATTCCTATTATTCCACTCCAGAACGGGCAAACAAAGGGTAACTTCAGGAATAAAATAGGATACATTTTGTACATTTTTCTCCTGCATCCGGATGCAAGTCATCGGCATGTTAGTGAAGTTGGGTTTATATCCATTCATGGAGGGTGGATCTCTTTTCCCCGGCTGTTGTAAAAACATCTCCAGACATGCATGACAGGCCTCAGAGAATGCCGTCCATTCCCGCGCCCCTGTGGAACATTGCACATTACAAGGATGAGTTTTGAGGCCAGTGTATGCCGGTCAGGATAATGCAAGGTCCAGCCAGGCAGGTGCGTGTAATGGCTTCAGGAGGCGTAAGACCCTACAGTGTGAAGCCACTGGGATCACAGCAGCAGCAAAGCTATCGACGGAATACCCTGTTTCCCCAAAAGTAAGACATCCCCCGAAAATAAGACCTACTTCCAGTTTTGCCTCCCGCAGTAATATAAGGCATCCCCCCAAAAATAAGACCTTCCCGATAATAAGGCCTCCCCTGAACATAAGGCCTCCCCAGAATATAAGGCCCCTGAAGCTAATGTAAGGCGTCTGACTCCTGATTTAAAGAGACCTCGCACTGCCTGAACAGCTCCGGCTGCGCTGCGGCCAATCAGTGAGCTGGTTTGTGATGACAACTACTACCGTACCGAATACAGGTAATAAATTTCCTTTTTTTTTTTTTTTTTTGTTCAACAATAAAGGTGCACCGTAGTCTTCTTCATGGAAAAATAAGACATCTCTGAAAATAAGACGTAGCGCATCTTTGGGAGCAAAAATTAATATAAGACACTGTCTTATTTTCGGGGAAACAGGGTAGTTAGGCAGCCTGGAGATGTAGGGTCAGGGTCGTAAGTAGCCAAGGCCCAGACCAAAGGCAGTTTCAAGCAGCCTGAGGGTGTGGGGGTTCCAAACAAGCCCCCCAAGATGTGCCTCTGCGGTATGCAGATTACTATGAGGTAATGACAATTTTAGCCTCAGGCTCAAGAGAAAGTTTTGGCCCCTCCCTTTAGCTACTAACTATGGGGCAGGACAAACTTCTGTTTACTAAACGTCTGTTTTTCTTTTTATCCTGCAAGGACCTTTGAGGCTCCCAAGGTGCATTACCTCATCCCTAACTCGGGATGTCTTCTGCACCCTATCTCCCTTTCTATCTCTGAGCCTCTCCTGCAGGTGGGGTCTATGGCTCTCTCATGTGTGCGGGGTTCCCATACATACGTGTGCACTAAATTTGGTTGTTTTCTCTTGCTAATTTGTCTCAGGTCTGTTTGACTATTAGACCAGACAGAAGAACCTTGCAAGTAGAGGAAAGTTTGCTCCTCACCCACCCACCCTTGGCGCTGTGAGCAGGATAAACTCACGGGTGCTGCGAATGAGAAGATTCTGGCATCTGACACAGGGCAGCTGAAGGTAAGGGTTCATACCCTGTCAACAAGGCCCCCAACTTCCACTCCAGATCTCTGTCTTCAGAGTCTGCTGGAAGCAAAAGTGATGGGAGTCTTTTTCTCTCTTCTAACTTAAGATTGCCAAAAGAAATATTCAACGTGATGAATAGCAAGAACCTACAACCAAGAATACTCTATCCAGCAAAGCTATCATTCAGAATTGAAGGGCAGATAAAGAGCTTCACAGAGAAGAAAAAGCTAAAGGAGTTCATCAACTCCAAACCAGTATTATATGAAATGCTGAAAGGTACTCTTTTAGAAGAGGAAGAAGAAAAAGGTAAAAAAACAAAAAATTATGAACAACAAATACATATCTATTAACAAGTGAATCTAAAAATTAAGTGAATTAAAAATTTGATCAACAGAATAAACTGGTGAATATACTAGAATCAGGAGCACAGAAAGGGAGTGGACTGATAATTCTCAGGGGGAAAGGGGTGAGGGGCGTACAGGGAGAGATTGGACAAAAATCATACACCTATGGATGAGATCAATGGGAGGGAGGGAAGGGTGGGGAGCTGGGTGGAGGGGTGCTATGGAGGGGAAAAAAGAGAAACAAATGTAATAATCTGAATAATAAAGATTTAATTAAAAAAAAATGATTGCCAAGAGAAAATATCCGTGAAACTAATTTCTTGGCTAGTGATTCTTGGTTACTTGATATTAGTATTCACGGCGTTACTGGTGGTGGTGGTGGTGGAGAAACAGCACCAGTTGTTACCAGCGGAGTTGGATCTTGGTTCTTGAGTTTGGCAAAAGAAAAACTCAGAACCAGAAACTCAAATTATAAGAGAAAGTTCAGTGAGAAATGACAGAGGTAGAGAAGAGAGCCAGCTGGGCCGCGTGGGCTCAGGAAACGAGTTACAGAGGCAGAAGGGCCCTAGAAGAGCAATGGTGAAGTGGAGGGGGAAGGGGGGAACGCACAGGCTTGCACCCAGGAGGGGGAAGTTAGAAGGTGGGAGGAATCATGCTAATATTTTTTAGTTCCCACAAGGGGTTCAGCCCTCTCTTGCCCTGGTGCTGGTGGTTGTGCCTTATGGGTCTAGAAAAGAGGATTATTCTATACTTCAACGCTATGTTATCTTAGATGCAAAAGGACAGTATACAGGCTCAGTGAAGGTAAAGAGTGACTTTTGTCAAGGGAGATGCAGGTCTAGGTCACCCTTCATGACTGCTTTTAGTTGAGAATTTTTCTGTCCAGAACATCCTGGGGTTACTGTTGGTCTCTGAGTGTGTAAGGATCACCCTGAACTCGTCAGGTTAGTATGTGGCCAGTGTTTCATCCACAGAAGTACAATTGTCCTGCACTTAAGTAGAAAAATGATGGAAAAGAAGGGCAAACGTCTAATTAAATTTTATGTCCTAAGAATTCGGCTTTAGGTTGGAAGCTTCAAAATATGACCAAACAGAAATGTGAGTTAAACTCCACTTACAGTTGGGGTCTTACCAAATGGTTGGCAGTCTCGAGGAAATTATAATGTAATATTACCGTGGCTATTATGAGAAATGTGCCAATTAGGAAAAAAAAAGTCGGGCCCTCGGCAATTTGGCTCAGTGGATAGGGTGTCAGCCTACTGACTGTAGGGTCCTGGGTTTGATTCTGGTTAAGAGCACATGCCTGGGTTGGGGGCTTGGTCCCTGGTAGGGGGCTTGCAGGAGGCAGCCAATCAGTGATTCTCCCTCATCATTGGTGTTTCTATCTCCCCTTCTTTCTTCCTCTCTGAAATCAGTGAAAAAGAAAAGGAAAAAAATCAGTAAGTTAAATGGACAGTGATGGAGTTAAAACAAAGGATTTAGCACAACACTAACCAAGGCTGAGTGGGCCAGATTGAAAGGCAATTTTAGTTTCAAGCTCAAGAGAAACTCCCATCTTTCTCTTTAACTATGAGGGCAGGGCAAATGGCTGTTTAATAAATGTCTGTTCTTATTGTCCTGCAAGAACCCTTTGAGGCTCCCAAGCTGCACTACCTCACCCCTAGCCCAGGATGTGTTATACACCTCAACCCCCTTTCTATCTCTGAGCCTCTCCTGCATGTGGGGTCTCTGACTCTGCCATGTACACCGTGTTCCCATGATACTGTGTGTTAAATTTGGTTATTTTCTGTTGCTAATCTGTCTCATGTCTTTTTGGTTATTAAACTAACCAGAAGAACCTTGAGAAGAGAGGAAAGTTTGTTCCTTCCCCAAAAGGGCGTGATCAGAACTCTCAGAGGGACACAGAGAATGTGCTAGAAAAAGGAGAGCTTCCTGGGAACTAGTGGAGTTTTCAAGATCTGGTATTATCCACCCCTTAAGAGCAGGAGGTATGTTTTAAACAGCATCCCGTTTCTCCCCAAACCTGCCACAGATCCTTGCCTTAGAACAATGCATGCACATCAAGAGTTGGTTGAGCATGTGAACTCTGAGTCACCATATACCTCCCTGAGCATCAGGTCTGTGGGACCTAAAAAAAGAGGAATTCCAGGGAGGAAAAGTGGTCCCTTTGACTTCTCAGGTGGCCAGTACTGTCTCTGAGCCGCTGGCTACAATCTGCACGGCTCTCTCCACATGAGGTCCAGTTTGGTTGGGATGGAATCAGTGCTCCATTTTCTGAAAATGGACTGATGTGAATCCCACTTCAGTCTAAATTTAGTCACTGGGACCGTGGCCTCTTTTTCAACAGCCAACTGTCTGCCCTAGAGATGTTTACTAAGAATCAGTTACCTCACTTTTCCAACCCATTTTGGAAGCACATCTGAGCAACACACATGTTACAGTTAGTGTAGTATAAAGTAGCCTGGCAGCGCCCTATCCAGGGGGAAAGCAAACGCCTAAATCCTTGCATGCTTTTGCCCCTCACTTCTGCAACAGTTCGCATGCATTTCCATTCAGCCACATCGCACATTGTTTTGATTATTTGACTCGATACTGCGATCTCTTCATGGGTCAAGGCCAAGCATAGTGCCTGGTACATAGTAGAACATAATAAATAGCTGCTGCTGATAAAATTACACATGATAAATTAATGCATTTATAATGGGAAACTGATAGGAAGCTAAACAATTCACATTTCAGTGAGCACAGTGTATTCTTTGCTAGACAGACGTTGTTTTCCAATACTCTGTTCACATCCATTAAATCTTGGCTTAATGCGTGAAGTTAGACGATCTTGGCATTTGATTATTTTGTGGTCATCCCTACTGTGACAGGCATGCTGCTAACAAATTTCCTTCAAAAAAAAGAATTTGAGCCTGGCCGGTGTTGCTCAATGGTTGAGTGTTGACCCACAAACCCGGAGGTCACGGTTCGATTCCC
This sequence comes from Lasiurus borealis, assembly GCA_004026805.1. NCBI lineage: Eukaryota > Metazoa > Chordata > Mammalia > Chiroptera > Vespertilionidae > Lasiurus > Lasiurus borealis. The sequence continues at coordinate 37,541 of PVJN01003878.1, forward strand.
CATCCGGGCACGTGCCCAGGTTGTGAGCTTGATCCCCAGTGTGGGGGGTGCAGGAGGCAAGCCAATCACTGATTCTCATCATTGACGTTTCTCTCTCTCTCTCCCCCTCTCCCTTTCTAAAATTATATATATGCTCAGCTGTGCAAAGTGCAGTTAGCCATCTGCAGTGCCTTCGGAGTCTAGTTACAGAATTTAAGCCAGTTGATTAATGCTCGGCTGCCACCCCTAGACAGTGACTGAGCCTTTAAGAGGACGGCCACCAGGGCATGGCCATGTCTGTCCCCTGCGGGGGTCCTCTAATGGGCAATTTTTTGGTCTGGAGTTTCCCATTGGGTCGGCCTAAAGTTTTCCTTGATCAATTTTGCTTTTCGCTCCCCTTATTTTCAGACATTAGAATCGTATCAGATTTCTCTGCCGAATGCGGCCCTTGGTTTTTATCTCCCCTTTATCTTCCGCAGGTTTCACCTCCTAATAAATCTCTTCTACTCCACCTCTCTCCCGTCCCAGGGTCTGCTTCCCAGAGGGTCTAAACTTATACACCTACACAGTGCCCCATCAGATTTCTTTTCTTCCTCAAAGCTCGCTAGGGGGATGCTATTAGCTTGAATGCAGTGTCTCCCCCCTGCCACAATCGCAGCCTTGTTGAAATGCCATCATCAAAGGAAACCATTTATCATGACAACAAAGCCTTCTCCAGATCATGTTTTGGATCATCATGTTGTTCGTGAAAAAATGCGTCTTGTGGGGGTGCCGCGACACGTCAGCACCCCACACGAGAGAATAGGGCATTCTGAGTCGGCACCCCACACATGAACTCCTTGGCAAGTCTGTTCAAGCGGGAATCGCAGCCAGACGCGGAACCTGAGCGCCCCTCTGGGAGAGGGCAGGGGCCCTGAGCGTGTCGGGAGGTGATAATGAGCACAGGCGTGTTTGAATGGCATGGAGAAGGGCCCTCGGATGGGGCCTTTGAGGAGCCTGGTGCTTTCCTTCCACTTGGCATTCTGCATTTTTGGCACGAGATATGTTAGAGCTTGGAATGAGGTTATCACGAGCTATTTGTTTTGCCAAAGTACCAACTACTGCTTCAAGTTTTACGCTCCCTCGTCTCCCGTGTGCTTCTGCCTTGCCAGGGAGACTGCTGTCCGTGTGACTCCTGCTGGCCCCTGGCAGCTGAGGGGGAGACTGGTAGGTAAAAGATGTGGCCAAGAAAATCAAACAACCTGAGCCCCGTTGTTTATCCACTTGCTGCTGGCCACTTGGCATCCTTACCCACCCTATGCGGACCCCTCTCCCCAGGAGGCTTATCAGCTAGACAGTAGACACATACTTCTCTTATTATACAATGCCTCAGTATCGGGCACGCAACACATGAATTCCTGCAGCTGTGACTTCGTGTGCTCAGCGACGTGAAAAGAAGAAAACAGTGAAAAGCACGAATTCGGGCGTGCTTTAATATCACGCAGCAGTGAGATGGCTAGTGCACTGACTGGTTCAAGGGGTAGAACGTAAAGCGTGCAGTTTCTTGCCCTGCTTCGAACATGTGGCTGTCATTGCTTTTCTCCCATTCTTCCCGCCATTGTTGGTCTATGCCTTTTGATTAAAAATAAAATAAATTTAAAAATCAGGACCCGGGGAGGGAATGAAAATAGATGTTTATATTCAACCCGCCACCTTACCAGAATGCACTATTTATTTGTCTTCCCTCTTCAGTTTGGCTTCCACACATGAAAAATGGATTTACATAAATTAGATGCTCATATGCTTTGTCCTTCTAAGGATTATAGTAATTTTTGCTGAGTATCCTATAGTATACACCCTGGATCTTATTTGGGGTTTACTCTGGCCTGGCTGTCCTCGGTGATGTGAGACAGGGTGTAAGCCACCTGCCAAGTTTCTCAAAGAATGATGACAGTCACTTATGGGAGATTGGCAGGTGACGGCAACAAGGCAGGAAAGAGAGAACATGGAGATTTGAGTTGAATAAAGTTCAAAGGAGGAGGAGACTCTGCCTATGAGTGGATGGCAGGCGGGCAATGAGAAGAATGAGAAGGCTGCTCCCACCTCCTGGCCTAAAAAAAAAAATCTAGATAATCAGTAAGACAGAGCTAGAAGCAGCCATGGGCACCTGGAGGTTGAAGGTGTGGGAGTGTCCGTCAGAGGGATGAGGTGTACATCAGGTAAAATGGGAAGAATTGCGATGAGAGTTACTGAGAGGCAGAGTTGGGGAGCAGTAAGCTCAGAACAATTCTAGGATGTGTATGTGACCTTGAGTCAATTAAAAAACACACAATTCCTCCACCCCTGACCTGCGTCTGAGACCGATGCGGGTAATACCAAGACAACCTGGGCCTCGCTTCTGTCTCTCCCCTCTTCCGATGGAAGCGAGCCCGTGGGGAGAGTGTGTCCTCACCTGTGGCATGCCCCGGCTTGCCACCTGGCCCGCAGGGTTCTTTCTTGTCCATCATTGTCAAGAATGGGTGAAGGATTTGGTCCGGAGCCAAAGCAAACAGCAGCTGAGAGACACACAACAGTTGGCGTCTGGCTCAGATGCCTCTGGCGCCTTCCTAGACAAACCCTTTTCCCCCCAAGAAGCCTGCCTGACTCGATGAAAACTGCAGCTAACATTTGCACATTGCTTTGGGGTTTAACTGGCATTTCCACATACAGTATCGCATCTCATCCTCCTAACTCTGCTGGTAGTTCAGTTTTATGATTCCCATTTTAGAGGTGAAGACACTTCCGGCTCCATTTCTGATAATCAGGTGACACTAAGTCATTAATTCTCTGTGAGCATCAGCTTTCTTAGCAATAAAATGGGAATGAGACCTATGACGAAGTTGTGTTGAGAATGAAACAGGATTATGTGTGTATAACATGTGTGTGCACACAGTTGGCTTCCCATGAATATGCATTCTATATTTCTGCTTAAGTGATTTACCCCTGTTTATTCATCCAAAGAAAGCCAGATTTCGAGTTGCCATCTGCACTTGTCACTGAGGAGCAGGCCATTCCTAAAGGGAGAGAGGGATTGTTCATAACTATGTAGCTTCGGTCCCAGCAATCTCTTCCTTCTCTAGGCGCATGGTTCTTTGCAATGTGAAATGGCCATCCTTCTGATAAAAGAAGGAGTCTCTTTTCTCTCCCCCTTGAGTCTGGGCTGGCGTTGGGACTTGCTTTGATTGGTAGAAAGTGATAGATGTGACATTGGGCCTTGAGTGTCTCCTCTCACTTTCTGGATGCTCTATGACTCCCACATAAGGAAAGCCAGGCTAGTCTCTGAGGAGGAGAGTTTACCTGGAGAGAGAGTTCCAGTCATCCCACTAGTTGGAGCCATCCTCCCTGAGGCACCAGACACGCGACTGAGGCCAAGTGGACCAGCCAACCTCCCCGCCCCCCAGTTGGAATTTCCTCCACCCCCTCATCTGCCAACTAATAGCAGCATAATTGACCCCAGGTGAGACCAGAGGAAGAATTGCCCAGTTGAGCCTGACCCACATTTAAAAATCATTATTAAATACATAACAGGCCACTAAATTTTGGGGGTGGTTGTTTTGCAGAAATAGGTAACTAATACATGACCAAGATAAGATACTAGGACAACATCAGTAAGATTGGGTAAATACTGAAATCAGGTACAAAAGACACCCATAATATCATCTTTCTCCTGTAAAGTATGTGTAATTCTGCACCATCTAGTGATCCTTTGAACTAAATATAGAACTTGAAATTTACATGTTTTCAAAGACCTACTCCTCTGATGCATATAATTTTTTGGATAAATAGGTATAGTCTTCCATCCAGAGCCTTCAAACTCAGAGTCTCATGGATCCCCACCTCATGGTTATCACCAATAAAGGACCAGGTCACACATATGTCTAATATTCCCAACATCATGCTAGGGGTCTTGGGAATATCCCAATATCATGCTAGAAGTCTGCAGTCAAGCGTGGGCCCAAATCTTTCAATCCTTGACTCCTACAAGTTCCTTCAGTGTGTGGTGGAAGCATGCTCACCTCATCATCACCCAATCACCATCTCAGAGACCTCTAAATTGTTCGGGAGCCAATAATGCTTAGAAAAAGGGATACAGAAGCAGGGAGGATGTAAACAAGGTATTTCAGGGTAGGCTGAGCTGATGACTCCAGTCCTGACTCTGTCTGGGTCAACTTGCATTTCAGAGGAACGCTGGTCTGAAAGGGCTGAGAAGATCCCTGAAGAATCTCACAGCCAAAGTGAAACATCCAAAGTAGACTGTCCTTCTCTGAACAGGAAAAGCATGGGATAATTTATAACTTATGTAGCTTCAGTCCTATCCCTGGTTTGCCTGTAGACAAAGGACAAGACTGAAGTGACAGTGACTTCGTGCAGTGGAGAATGGAACAAGGGCCTATGGGCAGAGGGAAACACCCATTTGCTCATCTGCTTGATTTTGAGTCAAGTGAGATGAGTGATGTGGGTGACAGTCACCTGTGAAGCGTGTGTTGCAATCGGAGGTGCAGGTTGCTATGAAGATTCTAAGGGTCCCCCATCCCCTTCTTAGGACCAGTCCTGGTGACACTACCTTGCATGCAGGAGGATCTGTTTTAATTGTCTCTCTCCCTCTCCCTCTTGTTCTCATTGCCAGCAGCAGAGATCAGACAAAGGAGTCCGTGGAGCAGAAATGGCTGTGTGGGTTCTGAGCTCTCCTTCCTTTGCACAGGCCCATTGCCCATGCCGGGGGGCAGGGAAGAGGGAGGGGCACAGGCTGGGGACCATCACTGCTCACCGCTGGGTTCTCAGAGCTGTGGCGTGCAGCCCACTCTCCAGCCCACAGGCTATCAGCAGCATCAACGAAGCTTCCGAGGAGACTCAGAACAGCCTGCTGGAAAAGACACCAGGAATAAGGAATCCTGGCTCCAACACTGACTTGCTGCATGGATTTAGGCAGGTTAATTAAATTAACATTCTGAGGCACGTCACAGTCTACAATATGTTTTTCTAAAGTGCTTTTGAATTAATCCTTCCCAACCTGCCGTGACATGTGATATGTGATGTGATTATTCCTATTTAAGAGATGAAGCAGCTGAGGCTCAGGGAGCCAAGCGATTTGTCCAAAGGCACGTGGCCAAAGAGAACCGGAACCTGCTGCTCCAGCGCCTTCCATCTCCCACCACCCTTCGCCACCACTTGTACACTCAGCCCTCTGAGCCGGCGTGCCGTCACCACTGACATAATGGCAGTTTAGCTGGGCACTTTCTCTGTGTGCGGTAAACATGTCACCGTGTTATCTCGTTTAATCACGTAATCCTTAAAATAACCTGTGGGCAGAAAACTCTTTTTATCTCTGTTTTACGGATGAGGGGCTGGGGGCTTAGCGGGATCAGAAACCGGCCCAGCCAAAAGCCCACACTCTTAGCCACTTTGCTGTGCATGTTCCCACCGGTAATTGGAATGAATCTCCAACCCACCTACCTCACCACGTAATAGGTAAGGTAGCTTTTAAAGATAAAATTAGATGGTAGGTGTGAAAACACTTTTTGATAGTTAAACATAGGTGATACACAAGGGACGATAAAAGTCGCTACTCCTGCAGGTCTACTACAACAAAGCCCAAACTTCCAACCGATGGACTCAAATATACATCTTCACTGACAAAGGAGCAGAGGCAGACAAATAAAAGTGCAGCAAAAGGAGCACCAGTTCTGGAGGACTTCCTGAAAGAGGCCAGTTTTGTTTAACTTCCTGCAATAATGCAGGCAGAGAATATAAAGGAAGAGTTACCCCAAGCAGAAACACTGACATATCGAGGGGGAGGTAGGCAGGGATGGAGGTTCTGGGAGGAGTGAGTGAAAGTGGGCAATGCTCTTGAGGCTATAACAGTGAGTGTGTGTGTGTGTGTGTGTGTGTGTGTGTGTGTGTGTGTGTACATGCACGTGCACACATGTGTGCATGTGAGTGTGCATTGTGTGTATGAGCGACAGGCGGGGCCACTCGCCCCCACCCTCTGCGGGGTCACACACGATAACTTCCACATTATCTTAAACACAGGCCAAAACGCATCTTCTGCTGAGCACTTCGCTGCCACAAGCTTCTCTTCCCACAGAATCAAAATACACTCTCTGGCCTTGGCAGGGACTCTTGCTCTCACTTGTGGGCCTTTTCCATGGACTTTTATGTCTCTGTTTATTTTGCGTGTTTCGTGAGTGGCTCATGCCTTTAAAGGAAATGCACCAGCCACAACCCAGTCTGTCATTATGGCCCTTTGCTGACCGCCGGCTGCCCTCACCCTGCTCCGGGGATGGGTGAGCCTGGGCTTTTAATTTGCTGTGACAGGAGATAATTGTTGCTTGAGTTTCCACCTCTGAAAATAAATCAGGGTGGTGCTTCCCGGCTGGGGTTCCACAGAGGCAAACTCACCCCTTGGGCTGGTGCCAGGGGAGGCTTAAGCCAGGCTGGAGCGGCCGGTCTCCATGTCTCTCACCTCCTTTCTGTTTCTGGATTTCAAAACATACAATTAGTGTTTTCTTTAAGAGCTCACGATGGAAAAGTTAAGAAAGTTCAGGGAGACTTTTTTGATAATGTATGCGAGAATTCTAGCGGTGGGGTTCTGTGGCATTTTAGACTCGGGAGATCCTAAGCTTACCACTCCGGCCTACTCGCCACTTACAGCTGCATTCAAATTCAAGCACATCGTAGTGTGCGCGGCAAGGCTATCCTCATGGCTTTTCTTCTTTTTTAAAATATGACATCATGCACAGAAATATCTGGGCAAGGTCTCACCAATCAAAGCACTCTGCATGGCAAGTCAGGTCATGGGTTTTTGGACCCTTCTCGTGGACAAAATGAGATAGCCGGAGACAACCTTTGAAGGTTTCTTCTAGCACAAAAGCCTATTTATCTTGGACTGCACTCACGGGCTCATCTCACCACAGGGTATTATGAAGCCTGAGTATGTCCTACAAGTTCAAATTGTAGAAAGATGTCTGGGAATTGTACATTTCAGCTCTGGCTTAGGACTAAGATAATACAGATAGAGACCTCCCAAAGGCAGGGAAACTAAGAGTGTTAGAGGAGAATGAATCCACAAGGACACTGCCCCGTAGGCTCTGGGGCCCTCTAGAAGGTCCCTGCTATGCTCCAGGTCTCTCTATCCAAGTCCTATCTCTCTATTCATTAGCTGTCTGACCTTGGGAAGGTTACTTAACCCCTTAGTTTTCCCACCTGTAACATGGGGAAGACAAAAGACATGCTTCAGTGAGTTGTCATGAGGTTTAAGATAGATAGTATGTCATTTATGTAGCTCACTTAGAATTCTCATTCTCCTGCTTTGGCAAAGCTGTTAAGATTGCTTTTCTCTAGTCCCTTGATGTTGAACTTAGCCATGTGACTTGCTTGGCCCATGAAATAAGAGCAGAAGTATTCTCTTTTGCTCTATGCAGGAGCATTTAGCAACAGTGTAAGACACTCTACTGCTTCCTTCTTCTTGCAGTGGCTACTGGCAATGCCACAATGGCATATTTCAAATCAGCATTTGAAGAAATGTGGAGGGAAATCCTCCAGCCAACTGCACTGGACTTTTAATGAGCTTGAAAAGTAAATTATTATTAGCTACAAAGATTTGGGGTTGTTGGTTTTTTTGTTACCACAGCATAAAGTAGCCTACTTTGACTATAACAATATATATGAAGCAGCTAGTATAGACTCTAGAACATAGTCATCTCATAGTAAATGATAGTTCCTATCCTGACTCTTAGGAGAAGAGCCAGGACCATTGTCTTATGAAGCAACCACACAGAATCTAGCACAGTTCTGAGCAAACACTTGTACACTCTTTCATGGTGACAGAAGATGAATTCAAAGTCATTGGAGGCTATCAGAATCAAGGGAAATATCGTGCCCAAGGAAAACTAAACTCTTTCCAACATCTGGAGAGGGGGTATCACTGTTTGCCCAAGGTGTACAGTCAAGTCATTATGTGCTTCAGTTTTCACAATCAGAACAACTTCTTCCTTTCTCCATATCAGTTATTTCTCAGGCACAAGCCCAGTGCATCTTCTGTTTAGACTAACAGGTAACGGATGCTGGGTACTGATTCCAATATTTGGCATTGGTTACTTAGCACAGACACCAAAATCTTTGTTCATGTCAATACAGGTCATAGTAATATTTTTTTTCCATTAAACTCAGTAAGTTAGAAAGCTATAGTAATCTCAGTTACATTAGAGTAAAGAGATCCATAATTAAAGAACCTGATCATTCTTTTACGGGAGTCTCTAGTGACAAAGCGGTGTATTATAGGTAGAGACGAGTCAAGACAAGTAATAGTTAAGAGCATGACTTTGGGGCTCACAAGAAATAGATTTGCATCCCAGTTTCTTCACTTGACAATAAGACGATAGTTTTTCAAGAACTTAGAACTGTTCCTGACACTCAGATAACTGTCAGTAAGTATGTCTCGTGATATACAATGGGTTGATTGATAAATTTTCACATTTCTATTATTATTATTTTAAAGACTTTTAATTAATTTTGAGAGAGAGAGGAAGAGAGAAGGAAAGAGAAACTCAATGTGAGAGCATTGATCTCCTGCATCCTGCACTCCCTCTACTGCGGATTAAGCCCATAACTCATGTGTCCTGACCAGGAATCCAACCGGCAACCTTTCAGTGCACTGGACAACGCCCAACCAATCAAGCAACACTGACCAGGGCCACATTTTTTATTGCTTTAGTCATTTATTCATTCAAAAAATATTTGCTTTAGATTTTTTCAGTGCTCTGACCTCATTTAACCTTCCCAACAACTTTATGAGATTGATAATATTGTTCTCATTTTTTTGTGATTGAATTGAGGCTCAGAGACAATAAGAATCTCAAGACTACCTAGCTAGTTAAGTGAGTTGGGCTTTAAACCTGGATCTAACATAAGAAGCTCCACAAAGTTGTAGTCTGTAGAAAAGTGAATCAGTTCCAAAATCTACATAGCTCCTAGCACAGAAGAGTTTCTTTAATTCTGCTCAGCCCACTCTTGAAGCCCAGTGAGTCTGAACTTGATAGGGATGTTTAATATAGAAAGGTATGCTGACCAGGAGTGTGAGTCATCTCCTGAGCACAAACACCATCTGTGCAGGGAATGTGCAGTGAAGTAGGGGAAACACAAGTCATTAAAGAGTGTCCACCTCCCTAGAGGCCATGCCAAAGACCAGCACCCACTCCCTGGCCCATGAGATCTCCAGGAGGAGGATGCTGGTTTACCACCAATCCTTCAGCACAAGTCTGAAGCTTTCCGAGGAAGTTAAACACTCTCTCAGGCATCTTACCTTCTCCTACCTTCATTCCATGATAAGGTGATTCTATCTCAGAAGAAACACCACTACCATGGTTATAAGGGGATTTTCTTTTTTAGAGTCTAATTAACAGGAAACATAAAAATCACAGAAAGATCACCAGTATGTCCTGGTCTAAAGGGGGCTGGGGGAAAGGGGATGAAGGGCTAGGGTGCTTTATCCATTTCCTTGATAAATGTAGTTTCTAAGGTTTGCTACCTGCTGCCAAACTGAGAGTTGGGGGCACTGTACTTCGTTACCTTTCATTTATTAACTCAATCAGCACTGCTTGAGCACGCCCTAAGCCAAGTGTGGTTGCGTTCTGTGAGGGAGGCAAAGATGAATTCCCTACCCTAGGGGAGCTTGCAGTCTGGTAGGGGAGAGAAGTACCCCAAAGGAAGGTTCCAGAAAGGGAGGACCTAAAACAGTGCTAGCTGTCCAGGAGAGAGGTAGATTCTGGGCTGGAGTTGACCACAGCATTTGAGCCAGGTCTTACTGAAGTACTTGTGTTATTTGTAAGCCAATGGTCTCATGGCCTCCCCGGTTTTATAAATGAAGCATGTTAACATGAGCACCTATCCTTCAGTGCCTCTTGGTCCTTGCCTGCATGACTGCAGGACTGGGCATCGCAGTTAGAGACCCCCCCACTGGGGACCCCTAAGAGCCCTGAGTGTGCTCAGGAACCATCCTTCGGCCCACAGCCTGTGAGTGCAGGAACTGGAGTCCCATGGCAGAGCCTGCTTCCCAGCCCCGGACTGCCTGCCGCACCTCCCAGGTCCTGGAAGATGCTGCCTCCCGTGTTCAGCACAAAAATGCAAAGACTGCCCTTCTCCCCCAAACCTGACAGGATCCTTCGGCAGTGGTGCTTCTTCAGCCTCTGACTCCCCCATTCTGGGGCTCAGTCTGTGGGGACAGAAGACCCCAGTCTGGGCCCCTCTCCTCTGCCTGTCTCTGGATTCACCCCCACCTGCCTAAGCACATCTTCAACAAACACAAAACGGCCTTCAAACAATGCCTGGGCCCGGGAAAGTGAAGCCCCTTAGAGTGGCTCCACGATTCATCAACCAGATGGGGAAAGGCTGGAGAGCAGCATCACACGGGATGGGACTCGAGAACAGTAGGCCCAAACCAGGACCCTGTTGGGAAAACTGGGACTGTCGCTGGACCTGTGGCCACTGGAACCCTTGTTTCCCATCACACAGGGCATGGGCCCTGCTAGCCTTGCTACAAAGTCTGTGGATTCAATGCTTTCCTGGTGCTGCATTGAGATTTACCGGCCAAACAGTGCCAAATAGAACCATGGCCAATGTCAGCTGCCTGCCTAGGAACGTAAGACAGGTGCTCAGGGATTTGAAAGAAGGAGCTGGTAGAGAGGTGTGAACTTCCGCCTAATGGACTTAGGCTGGCACAGAAATCTTCCCCTTATGCAACTGGGCCTTCTCTAAAAAGGCAGCTGTTTAAAGCTCAGCTCAATACTTACTGACTTTATTGAGCTTGAATCTGCAGGGAAATCACAGTGTGAATGGACTAATCAAGACCTATGAACTGCTGTCTGCACGAATAGCCACTTTCCCAGAGATCAAAGCATGTGGCTGTGCAGACGTTCAGCTGCTTCCCTTGCATCCTTTTCTGATCAGAGTGATTTATCACTTGAATGTCATGTTCAGCTCAGTGTCTTTTTACTTCAGCTGTCTGGTAGCAGCCTGTTGAGTAGATGATTTAACTGTTTGGGCCCATGCTTAATCTGCCTCATAAACAGCCCTGTGGGGTCTTTTTTGGGGGGAGAGGGGGGCAGCTTAAGCCTCTATAGGACAATCCCAGTCATGGCTCTAACCCACCCAGGTGTCCTCTCCACTTCAAATATCCATGGTCCAGGTTGACAGAAGAAAAGCTCTGAATGGCCACCTGTGTTTTGCTGTTTAAAAGAGCCTGGACATTAACTCAGAAGCTTTTTCTTTCCTTGTGAATAAGTGTCTTCCTCGTCTGTCTTCCTTGTCCAGTGGATCTATAGCCAAATGCTTCTAGGGGAATATTGTAAAAAGCTCAGAATGCTCAGCAATGCCTCCTGCCTCTCTTAGGGATTCATTCCAACCCAAAGGGATGGCTCTGTGCTTGTTTGTTGCGCACTGGGCAGCTCCAGGAGCCTTGGGCAGCATGTACACACACACCTGGCAGAAGCTATTCCGACAGGTGACGTGGGTCTGAAGGGAGAGCAAGGACAGGTGACTATGGGAAATAACCTGCTTCTTGCCCCAGCCAAACTGCTCAGTTTGGCCCATAGGCATCCCCAGGAAACCTTGCCCATGTTGGTATTTTTCACACAGTGGCATGTTCTACCCTCCTCTTCCTGCTGACACATTTGATACATTTGTGAGGGTTGCTGGTTGCACACTGACCAAACTGCCCAGAATGGCTCATCAGCGAGCTGTGATCCTCAAGAAGATGGTGCTTGGCTCTGACTTGGGAGCTTCCTAGACTCAGCCTCCCCTTTCCAGAAACCAATCATTGTCCCACTAATAGAAAGTGGACAAGGAACCCAGAAGGCTGGTCAACCTTGAAGCTCTGAAAGGTCAAAGCCAGCACCCCATCTAATGGAGACAATGAACTTCCCCATCAAATAATCATGTCAATCCTTACTGATAAGATAAATCTACTTGTTACTGGAATTGCCTGCTTCAGGGCAAAGGGTGGATCCCAAACCTGAATAAAAGGGATGGCGAGGCCAAAGGAAGGTGGTAGTTTTTCCACTAGAGCAGTGGTTCTCAACCTGTGGGTCGAGACCCCTTTGGGGGTCAAACGACCCTTTCACAGGGGTCGCCTAAGACCATCAGAAAATGCAGATATTTACATCACGATGCAAAACAGTAGCAAAATGGCATGGTTGGGGGTCACCACCACATGAGGAACTGTATGCAAGGGTCTTGGCCTTAGGAAGGTTGAGAACCACTGCACTAGAGGAAGGCTCCCGCCTGGCCCCCCAATATTGCCAAATTAATGCTTTTCTAGTCTCTCTTTTCATTTGCATGTGGCCTCCTCCAGAACCTGAACCCTGAATGGGAACCCTGAACCACACCAGATGTGAAAGAGGCTCCCCTCTCCCCTGCCATCCCAAACCCCAACACCACCTTTCCCAAGAAACAAAGCGCTTTCCCCCAACATCCCCGTCTTCCCTTCTTCCAATGTCCCTGCCGCCCTGAGCAACAGCATTCACCATTCCTTCATGGCTAGTGGCACTGGGCTGACTGCATAAAGATCACTTGGGAAATTCATCAGAAAATCAGATTCCTGGACTCTGCTCCAGGCTTCCTGACTGTATTCAGATATGTTCTGGGTATTCCTAAGGCCCCGCTAGGACGGAGAATCACCAGCAATTAGAAGGCACATTAAAACGCCCCTCCCTTTGGAAAGACCTGTGGAAAAGTAAAGCTGATCCCCAGAGACCATTCCGCTTTCTGACAGGTTTAGAAAAAGCAGTTCCCTCTTTTCCTAAAACCAGCGTGCTCTCGGGTTCTTTAACCCAGCAAGAATCGGCCAGTGGCTCTCAGGCCATGTGGGCTGCAAACTGCCGTCCTAAGCATTCCACACTCCCACGGACGCGGCTCCCGGCACGTTCCCCAGCTGCTGGGGATGCATGAGGCTGTGGGCTTTCCTGCAAAGCTCCCCAGAACCCCAAAAGCTCCTAGAAAGGCTTTTCCTGGGCTAGCGGGCACTTCAGCTCAGGAGGAGACACACTGGATGCAAACAGCCGAATAAGCCCCTGGAAAATGGCTAAATTCTCCACAGCCTCCAAAGGGCAAAAATGTATCTTAAAAAAAAAATAAAAAATCAGAGAGCAGCCAGAGCACACGTTGCTAACAACAAGACCGAATTAAGCAACGAGGGCTGCGCTGGTGCCAGGGCTGAGGCAGGAAATCATTCATTTTCCTTTAACTAATCTCCCTGTTTACATTATTTCCTTCGCTCCACAGGACTGGCTCGGAGAAGGCCGGGTTTTTTTTTTTGTGTGTGTGTGTGTTATTTCAGTCCTTGGTCAGTAGCATTTGGTCCCACTGAGCCTCGGCCCAGGGACCCCATGGCCAAAGCTACTGTCAACAGTCACAACACTCACCGTGGAATGAAGGATGAAGATAGCAAAGGCCAGCAACCGATCTGCTGTCCCAGCTGTCCTGTCTACCAACACTGTCCCTAACCAGGGCTGGCTGGGCCAGGGGGAAGAGGGGCCTGCCTGGGTGTCTTGTGGAGGAGGGGATCATGCCTGTCTCTCACTTGGATGCTCTGTTCTTGGCGAGTGCTTAACGGCTACTGAATACAAGGACAGGATGAGGACACAGCTGTTGACTTCCAAAGTGAGCTAGACACATCTTCTATCTCAACCTCTTTACACACTTACACATATAGGTGCAGTTGGGAGGGGTGGAGGTCAGGACGGAGGAAGAGAGAGGAAAAAGGAAGAGGAGGAGGAGGAGGAGAGGGAGGAAGGCCCATCTGCCTGTCACCATGGCTCAGAGATTCCATGCCTATCCACTAACTGCCTGCTTCTTCCATTGCTAACACCCAGCACTGAGAGAGAAGAGCAGGCCACTGCAAAAGGTTCTAGACTGGGAAGGCTCCTCCCCCATGGTCTCTACCCCAGAGAGCTATGGGAAGCACGGGAAGTCCTGCTCGGTCCAGGGGTCCTACTTCTCTTTAACTCCAAGAACCCCCATAGTTTGATCTCTGGTTTGTCCACATGGTGACATTTGGGGACACGAGGGGGCTTTCCCTCTCTCAGCATCGACACTCAAGAGTGGGGAGAGAAGGCCCAGGAGCCAGGGACCACAGGAAACCAGGGTGGTGCCCAACACATTTAACTCCTTCCTTCCCCAAGGGCTCTCTTCCTGGCAAAGGCATCCCAGGACAACATCAAAGCGGAGTCCATCTGCGCATTCACGGCTCTGCGGCAAGACAGATGCCCTTGATGAAGAAAACAGCCCTTCTGGTGTGTAGACAGAAAGATCCGACTTCGTGTGCATTTTTCCACCTTAAAATAACAGAAGACGATCTCTGTTCTCTTGGCTCAAGGAAAAAAAAAAAAAAAAGAAACTTTTTTTGAAAGTCCTATGTAAAGGGTTCATTATCTCACAGGCTGCTAACTATATACTCTGCGCCACACTCAATAAAAGCTTCACATAACTGTCTTTGAAATTAACAGCCACCTCTTGTGCTTTTCAAGTTATTAAGGACGTTGCCATGGTGGAGAGACTGTAAACTTTCTATACCGGTGATTAGTCAGCGGGACCACGTCCCGCCGAGTCCCCCAGCGCGCGCCCAACAGAAAGTTCCTTGTGACCCAAGCACCGATTTTTCTTTCTTGTCTGTTCATTCTAATTCCACTCAATTACTCCTGCGCAAGCTGTTTCATTCCTGTCAACTCATGTTATTTACTGGAGCCTTTCAGGAGGACTGCAGTGGAGGCTGATATTATGTAGGATGTTTTGAGACTCATTAAAACACTTTAAAACAATCACCCATTGTGATAGTCACAGCCCTATAGGACCTGGACCGTGTGGAGCCTGGATCACTTTATTTATTTGCTATTAAAAGTTTCAGGTTAAAATGGCTTTTTTTTTTTTTTTTTGCTACAAAAATTTGGGGCCTAGGAACCCAGGACTCGGTCGGGGCTCCAGGAGGTCTCTGGGCAAAGGAGCTGAAGGATTAGTGTGTGCGTGTTGGGGTGGGGGAGGGGACAGCTCTGGGTCTGACTGAGGGGGTGGGGAGAAATGGAGGTCAGCCTGCAGCCCCCAGAAGCCAGAGGGGTTTGCCTTCTAGAAGAGCGGGAGATTTCTCTGGGAGACCCTGTGTGAGGGCAGTTTTCTTCTGAAGATGGAAAGGTCCCCTCCGGTGTCACTTCTAGTCCAGCACTGTACCCTCATTATTGAGACAATACCCGGACAATTGGCATGAATGTTGCCCCAGGTGGATTCCCTGAGGGTGTGGAGACATCACTCCGTGGTCCATTTTATTGATGGCATGCCGAGTGTCAGGGGCAGGTGAGCACACACTCCAGAGCTCTGGCCACAGAGTGACCCCAACAGCCTCACCCTGTCCTCTTGCTTCTGCTCTTCTGTGCTCCAGCTGCCCACCCTGCCCCCTGCTGTGAGCATCTACCCTTGAATGAGCAGCTCAGCCTAGACCAGTGATTTTCAACCTGTGGGTCGTGACCTTGTTTTCTGATGGTCTTAGGCTCTACGGCAGTGACCCACAGGTTGAGAACCACTAGCAGGGTCGCCTAAGACCATCAGAAAACACAGATATTTACATTACGATTCTCCACAACATGAGGAACTGTATTAAATGGTCGCAGCATTAGAAAGGTTGAGAACCACTGGCCTAGACAGCTCCCCCTGGGTTTGACTGATGGTTAGTTCCTATGCTCAAAGCCACCTGGAGTCCAACAAGGGTAGTAGTAGACCATTTTTGGTCTCCACGTCCCCCAATCTGGAATTTCTCACAGGGGAACACTGATTCTAAGATGCTCTGATTTCAGTGGTAGCCATTTCTCAAAGCCATGCTCAGAAGACATTCAGGTCAGCCCAGCCCTCTGCATCCATCGCCTCACACACGTGGAGAACATGCTTCTTCCACGAATGTCTCATCTGTTCGCACATGCCCTCCATCCTCACCCCACGCCAAGGGAAGATCGGGCTCACCCAGAAGCAGCAGGGCAGGGGAAGAGGCTGCCGATCCAGAGCCTCCGTTGATGGGCCAGATCTCTTCTCTTTGTTCAGAGGAAGTTGAACTGCAGAAGAAGGAAGTGTTCCTCGGGCAATGAGATGTTAATCTGTGCTCCCAGAGAAGCTGGTTCCCGGTCGCACAGGCTGAGGGAACACTGTCCCCACGTCCCCAGCTCCTAGACCGGCTTCGTGCTACTATGAGATTAGAAGGTGCTGCACTAGCTGATCTCTAAGATGCCTCCTAACTCTGGAAATTCCAGGATGCAGCAGACAGGGGCTGTGGATGCAAACAGTTGGAAGATATTACCTGAGGCCATGGTTTTCCACCCTGGCTGTGTATCACAGAGCATCGTCCAATATACCAAGGTTACGGGTTCAGAATCTCCAGTCAGGGCACATACTAGAAGCAACCAATGAATGCATAAATAAGTGGGACAAAAATTTCTCTCTCTCTCTCCCTCTCCCTCTCTCTCTCTTTCTCTCCCCCCCCCCCATCTCTTTTTCCCTCTCTCATCAATAAGTAAAAAATTTTTAATTAAAATAAAACCCATAGGCCTATTTCAGAGCCTGGGAATTCTCATTCTCCAGGATGGTGGTGCGCCCCGGCATCTGCATTTCTAACAGCTCTCCAGGCAGTTTGTTTTTTATCCTCCAATCACATTTGATGCGCAGCAGGCATCACAGGTGGGTAAATCAGGGCCCAGTGGAGAACCAGATGCTTTCAGGAGGCAAGGAAGTGAGGGAAGAGCTAAAGCGGGTGTTTAAATTGCCCACTCTGTTCACAGAACTGGGCTGATGGGTGATTATGCCTGGAGTGGTTTTAAAAGGCAACTTCACCAGCACCCAATTATTTAAGGTGCAATGAGGCAGAATTTGTTTGTTTTGTTTTGTTTTGTTTTAAACCTCAGAGTGTCACTCAAAGCATATCCCAAGGGCAAACATCTCACAGCTTAATTGCTAGGTAGCCACAGCCTGGAACCGGATGGGAAGTGATGCTGGCTGCCCACCCCGGGAGCAGAGGGGACCTGCGCTGCTGCTGCAGAGGGCCCTGGGGAGAGGTGGCCTCCCCGGTGCCCTCTGGCTGCAGCACAGTGGCCCGGCCTTCTGCCCCGGGGTCAGAGCTTCAGGATAGAGACAGCGGGAGGTCAGAAGAGAGCCCGGCCAGTTTCCGAGGGCAGCGAGGCTCGTTCTCAGAAACCAGGCCCTTTCTTTCTTTCTTTGTTTCCTTCTTCCTTCCTTCCTTCCTTTTCTTCCTTCCTTCCTTACTTTCTTTCTTTCTCTCTTTCTTTCTTTCTTTTCTCTTTCTTTCTTTCTTTCTTTCTTTCTTTCTTTCTTTCTTTCTTTCTTTTCTTCCTTTCTCTTTCTTTTTCTTTTTCTTTCTTTCCTTTCCTTCCTTCCTCCCTTCTCTCTCTCTCTCTCTCTCTCTCTCTCTCTCTCTCTCTCTCTCTCTCTCTCTTTAATCCTAACCCAAGGGGATATTTCCCACTGATTTTTAGAGAGGGTGGAAGGGACAGGGAAAGACAGGGAGAGAAGTATTGATGTGAGAGAAACACATCGATTGGTTGCCTCCTACACACGCCTGAACCAGGGCTTGGGCCAGGGAGGAGCCTGCAATCGAGGTACGTCCCTTTGACCAGAATTAAACCCAGGACTCTTTGGTCTGCAGGCCAACACTCTATCCCTCTGCTCTATCCAGTGAGCCACACCAGCCAGGACAACCAGGCCATTTCTGATTGAGGAAATACCTCGCCCCCTGCACCACTGGTCCTCACGCGCACACATATGGGAGAGCAGCTCAAGTGCCTGGCTGCCGAGCCAGTGCTGCTGCCGACTGGGGGAGTCTGGCTCTGCTCACAAGGACAAGCCAGTGATGAATCATTCATCGACTAAAGTTCAAGCCCAGAACATAAGTCTTATTCCTGCTACTCCCGCTCCGCTCTCCTCCAATCCAGACAAGCTGAATAACTCACTGTTATGTAGACAGAAAATGTTCTCCTTGGAGCATTCGCTGCTGTTCTTCCCTCCCCACCCTTGTCTGGTGGACTCCTACACATACTTCAAGGCCTATGTCAAATTCCTCCTCCGCTGACGTCTCCATTTGATGCAGTGATATCATTCCCTCTGGAGCTGCCAGAGTACAATGTTTCTGTCCATCCGGCACTCTCCGTGTGAAGCTGTGGGTCTTCTCTCCTTCCATCCCCTGGAGACTGGAGACTGCGCCTTATGTCTCTCTTGAGCCCCAGCAGGTTTCCACATTGTGCTTTGTGGGTAGCAGGTACCCAGTGAAGGGTTAAGGAATGGAAGATATTGGACAGTACTCGTAATGCATTATGGCCCCTGCTCCCTGCCAGTGGGCAACCCTTGCGCTCCCCCCATCTCTGTAGCACTGTGCCATCATCAAGCACAACGCTGACAGATGGTCGGGCCTCCTGAGCAGAGCCAGGGTCTTCACTGAAGGGTCTGAACTGCTTTGAGTTCCAGCCCCTACATCAGATTGACAGACACCCCAGTCCCCATTGTATTTTGGATTCTCCTCAAGAAAAAAATAATGGAGAAAGGAAATTTCCTCCCCTGGAAATAAAGCTTGAGGTGGAGCAGATGAGAAAATTATCATATTAGTAGACAGGATGGATCGTTTGTCATAAGGTTTCACATTATTTCCCATCTTTATCATATAGAATTTTCCTGGATACAAATCTTACCTCCAGAAGAGTGATTAAGCTGTCTTGAGATCAGACTCGGGAACATACAATGAAGGAACGCCCTGGGCTTTGGCGTCAAGACAGACCTGGTTTGGAAGCTGGTTTCATCATTTCACCACCAGGCACCTGAGAGCAAATTGCTATGCTTCTTGGAGTTGGTTTCCTGTTATAAATTAGAGCAATCATGCTTTCCCCTGTTACACTGAGCGCGCAAACTCCTGGCATGCTACCTGCCACAAGGTAGGACCATTGCCCCTCTCTTCTTTCTTATTCCTCTGCTCTTCCTGTAATATACACAGATGCTCCAAGATTTCTGCAGCCATGTTTACCGGACCAAGAAATTGAAGGTACGTGATTCTGGTGTGCTTCTAGGGTTGACTGAACAAAATATGAGAAATTAGGCCTCTCAGAAAATCCATCTGGCCACTCCAGCAAGACTATTTATTCACGTGAGTGCAGACAAAATTTCCCAACTCAACTTCTGCCACAGATCAAACTCTTGACATGAATACCAAATGGCCACTCCATTTGGGGTCGTGGAGACAGAAACAAGAAGACAGGAAGGCCAGCCATCCTGCACCTGAGACCTGCTCATCTGAGTGGCTCTGAGGAGATTTACGTGCTGTGGGAACACCTGCTGACCCCCCAGGTCATAGTGTCCCCATTTTCCATGCATACCTTCATTCATATCCTGTCCTTGCCTCAGAAGCACTTAAAGGGATCAGGTATCCAGCATCAAATAGGCTCTACAATTTGGTCTATAACCTGAGACTCAAACGAAGAAAAACAAACGAACTTCCATGGGCCTTGTCAGTAGCTGGAAATTCCGCTTCTGAGAACCTAGTGAAGTCGTCTCAATACAGCATCTTACAGATCCCGTGGCAGGAGCTGAATTACCCCAAAAGGACCTGAGGGGCGCACAGAACGCAAACCTGTTGACGACTGAATCTCTTTTAAACTGACGGTTGTTTTTGTCCTGGTGGATGTGTGGTTATTTTGTTGTTGAAGACAAGGTGAGTTCCCTCCCCACCTCCAGTTTCAGAAGGAGAAGAGGCACATCTTCAATTCCCTACCCAAGGGACAGCCAGCATGGCTCCACTTCCAAAATTCCAGTCTAAAAAGCAGACATCAGCCTGGCCAGGGTGGCTCAGTGGTTGAGCATCGACCTATGAACCAGGAGGTCGGAGTTTGATTTCTGGTCAGGGCACATTCCCAGGTTGTGGGCTTGATCCCCAGTGTGAGGTATGTAGGAGGCAGCCAATCAATGATTCTGTCTCATCATTGATGTTTCTCTTTCTCCCACTCCCTTCTTCTATGAAATCAATAAATTATATACATATATAAAAAACCTCACATCCAAGTTCCGAAACCTTTCCTGTAGGAGCGCCATAAAGAATCGGACTTTGCTTTGGCCAGGGCCTGTGGAAGCGGGCTTTCAGTGCTCCATCTCTTAAACGCATACTGCTCTGAATACGGCTTCATGGTTGTCAGCCAAAGTGGATTTAAAGACACAGCCTTGAAACCAGCAGCTGTCTTCGCCACAGACACTGACCTTGCCCAGCACATAGACAGGCATCGGGTGTAATTACCCTGAGCGCTGGCCACACTGCAGAGTAAACTCGGGGTCTTCCCACTGGGGACATTTCTGTGACACAGTGGGCTGGATTCGGCCCGAAAGAGAATAGCTGTGGTGTACACCCCAACCCAACTGCTCGCTCCCTCTCCTTGACCTACCCTTTGTGGGAAGCCAGGAATGCCAAATATTTCTTGCTGCTCTGCCCAGGCCTTTACTTTATTTACACTCCCCCCTCCACCCGGCCTCAGCCCTGTCTCTTTTCCTGTGGCTGCTCGGCGTTCTCTCTCTCTTTCTCTCTCTCCCTCCTTCCTTGTGAGGTGATTGTGTTTGCATTTGAGATGGCACATCAAAGGCACCTCAGATAAAGACAAAAGCGTAAAATGCTGCCTCCTGGACAGCAAGCCACGCTCTGGCAGGGATAATGTACGATCCCCACATAAGAGGCTTCCTTGTTGTTAACCAACTATATCAAAGTTTCGAGGCTGTAGATAAAATAACATGTTTTCACCAAGGGAAATAAGACAGAGTCCGTCAAAAGCAAACCAAATGAACAGGGGGTGGAAGATGGATGGGGAACATTTTTTAAAGAACCCACTGGCCGTCTGCTTCCTGAAGGGCAGAATTCAGCCCTTAGATTAGGTTTTTGTTTTGTTTTGTTTATTTTTAATTCTAGCATCTCTTCTAACCACACTGAGAAGGCAAAGTGGGAATGTGACCTCTTCTGTAGTTATTGCTACACATCTATAAGGACATTTTCTTCAAGGAATCTGTTTTGCCTCAAAATACAAGCTCAAAATCACTTCCAGTCAGTGTAACCCTGGAGGTGGGGCTTCGGGGAAACTAACTGTTTCCAGTGCAAACCTACTAAAGAGAAAGGGCAGACACACCGCACGGGTCTCCCCTGGCTAGCCTGGCCACGTGTCCATTTGCCTGGCCAGTCTGCATCCGGATGGGTTGACCTGGTGTGATTATTAACAGTCCCTTCCTTCAAAGGCATCTAATTTGGATGATAAGTCTCACAGGCATCCTGCCACTCACCAAATGTACCACTTTTGATGTCCATTTCAAACACTGTGTGCAAATCACTGGGTCTGCAGAGAGCCCGGCAGCTGGCCTGGCTCCGTGGACAGGGGGAATGACAGCTGAATACCCAGGTGGCATGGTGGTCTCAGAGGGTACAGTGCTGCTCACCGCTCAGGGCAGGTCCCGAGCTTTGCACCCAGCTGCTGGCTACACACAGCGAAGGAGATCTTTAAAAACCTTGAGCTTGGCAGAGACCGGTTTGGCTCAGTGGATAGAGCATCGGCTTGCGGACTGAAAGGTCCCAGGTTCGATTCCGGTTGGGGGCATGTACCTTGCTTGCGGGCACATCACACAGTGGGGTGTGCAGGAGGCAGCTGATGGATGTCTCTCTCTCATTGATGTTTCTGACTTTCTATCTCTCTTCCTTCCTCTCTGTGAAAAATCAATAAAAACAAAACAAAAAAACCTTGAGCTTGAAAATAAAACACTTGGCTTTAGACTATAAAGCGAAGCAGACCTCTGGGTCCTTTCTTCTTTGTCTCAAGTCCTCGTTGTCAAGATTCCTCGCTCCACCAACATCTGCAGAACGCTAAGTGATCTGCTTGCCGAGGTGGGCCCCCTCAGTCCAGTTCCCTTCCTGGTCAGGATGGGTGGAACATTCCTCGGTAGAAACAAAAACACCACCACCCAACACATCCTTATCAGCAACTGTCAAACATACATCAGGGAGTCTGGCCTGGGCATCGCTCGCTTGCCTCATGGAGCTATTGAAACCATTTGAATTCTCTGTGAGTATCTAAGTGTTGGGAGACATTTTGGAGACTGGGGGAGAGGAGCAGAGAAAAGATTGATGGATGGTTGTCTAGATTCTGGGCTCAAGACATAAATATGTGTCTAATGAACATGTGAATTAGAGGAGGGAGTTTCTGGCCACTCTTAGTTATTTTGTTAATACCGTAGAGAGGGTTGTTTATCTTCAACAGAATTCATAGTAGCATATGTACTGTATTTCCTGGCACATAAGATGACTTTTTAACCCAGGAAAATCTTCTCAAAAGTCGGGGGTCGTCTTATATGCCAGATGTCATCTTATAGGGCGAGTATATCCCAAACTCTATATTTTAACTGGAAAAGTTGGGGGTTGTCTTATATGCCCAGTCGTCTTATACGCTGGAAAATACGGTAGTCATTTTTGGATATTTTTCAGATTTTACATACAAATTCATATGCAAAAAATGTTCAGTTTAAAAAATGTTTAACTGGGATTAATTTTAAATGTATTGAAAAGTTGCAAAATACCTTGTTTACTGCCAGACTAACCATGACATTAATGGACAGGGGTCAGTTGCAGGGTCTATTACCAAGACTTGCCTGCCAGATCCCACTCGATTCAATTTGGAGTGACATTGCACAGAAGAAGAAATGGTTTTGGTGAAACTCTAGAACTAAAAGAAAAAACAAGAATTGTCAAATCAACCCACATACGTTTTGCATGTACCATATCAGAGGGTAAGACATAGGACTATTGAGAAAAGAAAACATTGGTTTTAATGTGGGAATATCTTTCTTCCCTCTTTCATGCCTGGCTGATGGGCTGATGGTCCGATGGTTCAACAGAAGAATGTTTAGGATTAGGAAATTATCGATGGGATTTACAGATATCTCTGAATTCTGGAAATCTACTTTAGAGAGACCTTCCAACAGAGGGCATCCACTAATCCAAATAAGGAATGAACATAATGAAAAAAAGCTGAAATAAAACCCAAGTTGTAAATACACACACACATTGGTAAGCTAAAAAGTCTGAAACAGTTTTCGGCTCTTTACAATAAGAGTATATTTGTTTGATGAAACTTTCTGAACAGCAACTTTCCATATCTTCTGTGCTAGATGCTCTGTCACATATCATCTCCTGTGTTCAAACAATGGCTCCATGTAGTTGCTGTGGAGTTCAAGACACACAGCTCTGCTTACACTGAGCTGGTGCTGACGAACTACCTTGAGTCAAACCCTTCCCTTCCTTTCACTAATTAACATTCTTGACATTTAACTTGATAGTATTTTCAAAGTCTAACACGCAACTTTGGTAAACAAGTATAATATTCTTGGTGTGAATTGCTGCTCTTTATAAGTACTGTTTCCAAACTAAGAAAAATGTAGTTTATTTTGTTAAGTTAGAAGTTTCTAAGTTCTGTTGTTGTTTGTTTTCTATTTATTTCGGAATCCACCAGGGAATTTCCCAACTATGAACCTGGTATGGGATTATCCTGGTATTTTAAAAAATGCTCTATGAAACTATTGGAATGTATTGGAATTGTTTGTTTATACATTTGAAGAGTGTTTGGGCATGTGGTGTGTGGAGTGGATGGTATTTAGTGGTGACACAAAAATGGATGTAAAGAATAAGATAACTGATTTTTTAAAAATTGCCTAGCTAGTGTGGTTCAGTGGTTGAGCATCAACCCATGAACCAAGGAGTCATTGGTTCAATTCTCGGTCAGGACACATGCCCAGGTTGCACATCTGATACCCAGCAAGGGGCATGCAGGAGGCAGTCAATTGATGATATTTCTCTCTCATCAATGTTTCTGTCTCTCTATCCCTCTCCCTTCCTCTCAATAAAAACATACTTTAAAAATAAATAAATAAAATTTAAAATAGAGTGTTCCTCTTCTAAGAAAACTGCTATTTCAATCTAGAACAAATAGTATTTTCCTTGATGTAACACAAATACCAGCTTTAGATCTCTTTCCAATACATATTTTTGTCACATTTTGCTAACTTAGTGATGTAACTCAGTGTCCTAATTCCTTAGTTATCCTTCTGACTAAATTAAATGAAATATAAAACATTAAGCTGGAACTAGATTAGCAATTACTTTTTTTTCATTTTTTAAATATATATTTTATTGATCTTTTACAGAGAAGAAGGGAGAGGGATAGAAAGTCAGAAACACCTATGAGAGAGAGACATCAATCAGCCGCCTCCTGCACGTCCCATACTGGAAATGTGCACGCAAGCAAGGTACATGCCCCGACTGGAATCAAACCCGGGACCTTTCAGTCCGGAGGCCAACGCTCTATCCACTGAGCCAAACCACTCTCGGCAGCAATTACTTTAAAAATGTAAGAAATATATAAACTTCTGCTTGTACAGAATGTAGAATTAATATGGCCCCTGACAGACCAAACATAATCACAATATTAATACATCTATGATAAAGTGTGGCAAACATTAAATATTTATATCAAAAAATGTAAATAAAATATTTCTTTCTCAGAATATCCCAGGATGCTAAAACTATGTTTTAGAATCAGTATACAACCAATAGCAATTATCACTTACTATATGCATTAGTTCTTGGTCATTTTTAAAACTGTTCTCCCATTTACTTAGAATAATGTTTTACATTTTACAAATAAGATAGATTAATTTTTTATTGACACAATTTAATTCAATTTTATGCTCTTTCTAACTTTGTTTTGAGATAATTTTAGATTTAAAAATTGCAAAGGTAGTATCCAAAGTTTCCTTTACCCTTCACTCAACTTCTCCTTCCGTAACCACAGGACACTGATCAAACCTATATGTTAACGCTGACACAATACTAATAACAAATTGATAGGCCCATTCAAATTTCAGCAGTTTTCTCACTATTGTCCATTTTCTGGTGCAGGAGCCAATCCAGGGTCCCTTATTGCTCTTCCATCTTTTCAATATGTCCCATCATTTTTCAAAAACTTCCTAACTACCCATCATGCTCTTTTTTTAATGACTTATGGCTGATTTTCATAAAGTTAATACTTAGCCATCACAACAAATTCAAGCAATACAGAAAGCTACTTAGTACAATGTAAAAACTACACAAATTTCGCCATGGAAGAACAACTACTAATATTGGTAAACATTGTTCCTGGCATCTCATGTATAGATATGGCTAAAAGGATAGATAAGTTGATTTGTAAAATTTTGATGAAATGAAATCATTCTTAAGAAAAGTATTACTAAGAAGTATTAAGGCTTTTTTTAATTAAAAAAAATAAATGTACTCCACTTCAATTTAACAGACAGAAAAAAACTAAAATATAATTAGCTGTGCTGGATTTCAGGTAAACATTTCTTTACAAAAAAAAATGTCCAAAATGATCTCTCTAAAGGCAAGAAAAAGGTTATGGAAAACATTTAGATATTTATCAGTTAGCTGTCCTTGCCCAACAAACCACTCCAAAACTCTGTGGCTGAAAACCAACACCATTTGTCTTTGGTCTGCAGGTCTGTGGCGGAAGTTCTGCTGATCTGGCTGCTTGGTCTTGGGTGAACTGCCTCCGTGTCTCTGGTCAGGACACGGGTCGGCGGGAGCCTGGCTGGCCCAGAATCACCTCACTCGTGTGTATGACAGTTGCTTATCCTTGGCAGGCAGTGGGGTGAACTGGCCGTGTGACCTCTTATCTTCCAACAGGATGGCTCAGCCTTGTTCACACACTGGTCGCTAAGTTGTAAGGGTCTCCGTGAGGTTTACGCGAAGCTGCTATCACATGCTGCTGGCCAAGGCAAGCCACAGTATCAGCCCAAAGTCAGGGCTGGTATCCATTTACTCTTATGGACTGATGTCAATCACTCAGATAGCAAGTTTTCATTGTAACCTTATTTGTTCCATTGCAGATTTGAGCACTGATTTGGGGATTTTTTTTTCCCTGTTACATTTTTTGAACATATTTCCTTTTCATTTGTTCATTTCTTTTATACAAATACCAAGTGTGTATCTGTTGGCTATTGTTTAACTGTTACTTATGTCTATCTTCTTCCTCACACTCTTTTTTTCACTATAATTACATACTTGAGGTCATGCCCAGTGGGGTCCCTTGGCCTAGCCTACCAGCTCTCTGACATCCCCCAAGGGGTTCTGGTTTGTGAGAGGGTGCAAGCCATGTGGAGAGACCCCACAGGTGCACTGCTGGGGCTGGGGAGGGACACAGGAGGTTGGCCAGCCAGGGAGGGACCATGGGAGGGCTCTAGGGCATGTCTGGCCCATCTGGCTCAGTCCTGATCAACCAGACCCCAGCAGCAAGCTAACCTACCAGTTGGAGCATCTGCCTCCTGATGGTCAGTGCTCATCATAGCAAGCAGTTGAGAAGCCTTAGCATATCATTAGCATATTACACTTTGGTTGGTTGAATGGACAACCAGATGACTGGACACTTAGCATATTAGGTTTTTATTATATAGGATGCCTAGACTGTCTCCCCAGACATTTGTAAACCTGAATCATTCATGCTATTCACATTTCAGATAATATGTCACATGGTTAGAGAGACCTTTACTGGTCATCCAGGCCAAATAAGGCCCTACCTTTTCATTTGCCATTTATAGTCCTATTTTACTTTTTTAAAACAAGACTACATCAACTTATTCCATGTATATTATTTTCTTAACATCATCTTAGATTGTAAGCTTCATGCAGGCAGCGATGCTGCCAACCTTAAAGACCACTAACCCCAGCATCTAGCGATACTCCTGGCATGTATGAGTATTCAGAAATTAAATGAATGAGTGAAAGTCCTATTTAGTTTAAGTTAGGCTTGTTCTATTTTTACTTGCTTCAAATATAGCTTTCTTCTCTGTAATATTTTTCATTTACATTGACCTCGTATAATTTCATTGAGAGTCTAGAGCAATTATGTCAAACTCAAAGGCTAATACAGGCCAAATAAATAAGGTTTAAGTTTATGTGGGCTGTAAAAACAAAACAAAACAAAAAACAACACACAAGCTTCAATTTCCATAGAAATGTATGTTTATTTCAAAAACTATAATATAAAATAGAACAAAAGCAATGATAAAATTAATGTTTTCTTACATACCATTATATTGCTGGGCTTCAAATATATTCACTGTGGGCCAAATGCGGCCCGTGGGCCACGAGTTTGACATGCTTGGTCTAGAGAACTTTTTGAACTCTTCCTCTGTTTTCTGGAAAAATTTCTCTTGCTCTCTCTCTCTCTCTCTCTCTCTCTCTCTCTCTCTCTCACTCACACACACTCACACACACACACACATATACACACTTTCTGTGTATGACACTCCTTTCTTCTTTATTTTCTTTCCCATTTCAAAGCAGACCTATATTGTGATTCTTTCTTATCATTATTCATCTCAGATTCCTGCCAAAAGACAGTCTGAGGAAGAAGGGAAGTAGAGGAAGATGTTAGTAAGCTCAAGTAGGGTATATTGCCTCCTGTAGCCTCTCACCAAATCTATTATTTTCTTATTCTTGTGACTATATTATCACTCAATTTTTTTGTGTGTTTGAGATATTAGTAATTTGGAAAATGCTATTTCCTTTATTCTCTTTATCTCACCTCACCTCTGGTGATGAGATAGATAAAAATTGTGTCTTGCCCTGGTTTCTCCTTCATTTTCTACCTGCCATGTTTTCTGGTATCAAATTGGGTCTCTGTGAGGACAATCCTCTTCTGCCATGGTCCTCTGTGCCCCTGGATCTTCAGCAGGTACCAAATCCTTGGATGGGCATTTCAGGGCAGCCCTGCTGCCGTGCATGGCAGTGAGGGGCCAAGTCTATCTTGCCCAAGGTCTGAGGATCTGTTGTTAGTACTCAGTGTTCTTCCTCATTTTGCTCCAGATTTCACAGCATTTGGCAGCTTTGCCGCATAGTTTGTGGTTTAAGATTGTAGTCATATCCTTATTTTATTGGCAACTAAAATATCTGTTTCCATTTTTTTGTTGTTCTTTTTGAGTTTTTTTTTTTGAGGAAGCACGGGGGAGATTAATGTCTATACACCATGATCTTTAACCAAAATTTATTTTGTTCCCTTTCAGTGGCCATCAGCAAACTCGAGTTGCACAGTGCAGAAGAGGTCACGAGTGTCATTCATCCACTGGGTTAAGGACTTAGATCTGAATTCTCATGAAGCATAGCTAAATTTTTATTGTGTAACTTTGTGTCCATCACATCTCTTCTCCATTCTCTTTGCTCAGTTTTTCTCTATCTAAACATCCCTAGAGGATTCTGTTTGTTTGTTTGTTTCATATTCTCTTTCTCTTCTTTGATGATGATTTCCTTGGTCATTTTTGAGGCAGGAGTTTTCCTAGTCCTTTATCTCCCTAGCTTTCCTAAGTTAAGCCCCAGAGTTGCCTGGCCTCAAACAAGTAGTAAGTTGATAGCAACCACCACCACCATGATAACTTCATTAATCACTGGCTCTGATAAATGAACTCTTCCTTACTTTATGTCAGCAATACTGCTAATGCTTGTACATCTATTATTCCAGGCAACCCTTCCAATAACTCAGCAAAGTTCATGTGATTATCTTCAACTTTATTATAGGGATGTGAACAATAACTTTTTCTGAAACTGGCCTCAGAACTATTCTTAGAGAGGCCACGGTGCTTGTTTAAGAAAATACTTTCAAAGATTTTCTTGGGGTAGTTGAACTGCCTTCTTATGGTTCACACATCAGCAATGAGGAGGAGGAAAAGACAAAGGTCTTTAAAACCAGACGAAACCAAATCCCAGTTCTGTGAGGTAGATAATACCAATACTTTCCTCATGGAGCAGTTGTGAGAAACACGTGTCAAACTGCACAGAGCCACACAAGGGCAGAGGATCTA
Organism: Lasiurus borealis; assembly: GCA_004026805.1. Classification (NCBI taxonomy): domain Eukaryota; kingdom Metazoa; phylum Chordata; class Mammalia; order Chiroptera; family Vespertilionidae; genus Lasiurus; species Lasiurus borealis. The sequence continues at coordinate 66,488 of PVJN01003878.1, forward strand.
TGTAGAAAACCTGGTGAGTGGGCGAGCAAAATTTAAATCAGCGAACACTTCCTGGAAGAAGTGACTCTTGGCCAGAGTTTTAAAGGAAAACTAAAGGAGGAATGGAAGGAGGAGATGGCAATCTTTACTTAAAAATAAAGATTTGTATTGAACCCTAGTCAGTTTGGCTCAGTGGATAGAGCATCAGCCTGTGGACTGAAGGATCTCCGGTTCAATTCCAGTCAAGGACCCATGCCAGGGTTGTGGACTCGATCCCCAGTAGGTGGCATGAAGGAAGCAGCCGATCAATGATTCTCTCTCATCATTGATGTTTCTCTCTCTCTCTCCCTCTCCCTTCCTCTCTGAAAAATGTATTGAGGGAACATTGGTTAATGACATTATATAAACTTCAGGTGTATAACATAATTCAATCTTGATCCCCAATAAAAGCAATTCAGACCAGAAACCAAAAGCCATGGTGGATTTCAGAAAGGAACCATTCCTTGGGCAGAGTGACATGCAGTCGTTGAAAACAGTGCAAATCTGCCGCTGAAACTGGCCAATTTGAGTGAGTTCTTAGTGAAATAAGACAAGATTACCAGAAGAACTCATATTTTCCAAGGAATTTGATCATGCAGAAGATAAATGCTTTAGGAAATCTTTAGATGCTTTTTACCTGTTCTTTTAAACATAGAGTTGACTCTGCTAGTAGAGAATAAATCATAGATGCCACTTCCAGGAAGAAAGGAAGTTGAATTAGCCATGAAAATTAAAACACCTGTTTCAATGTCTGACCTCTCCTCCCCTATGTGTAACTTCCCTGAAGACACCGCAGGGGTCTTTGTATCAGTGAGAAATGTCTTCAAGCCCACAAAGGACTAGGTGATGGGCTGGAGTGGAAACCTTATTGTGCAAGGCGGCCTCTGACTGCCTCAGCTGAAACAGTGAGCAATTACAGGCCAAGCAGAGGTGCTCATTCATCCACGGTTGCATTCTTCCAGCTCCATGTGAGGCCATAAGTCCCGGGGCAGGAGAAACTCTAGTCCCAGGGCTTCAACATTATGTAACTTCCTCTGGAGGAGTCATATGCCTGTTTCTAAATTCCTTTTGCTTGCCTTCTGGGCCACAGGTCAGACAGACACCAATGGGTAAAAGGTACCAGCCAGTCCTTGCAAAAGCTCCTCCATCCTTTGGCCAGGATTGAAGGATTTGTAAAGGAAAAGAGGGACTTCATTTCATCCCAAGTTTTCCCTCTTAGATATTTCTCGCATGCATAAAATAGTAGTAGTAACGCTGGATACACAAATTAATTGTGTATTTTTGTCCACAAGCTCCATCCACATGACCTATGAAGAGCTGCAATAATAACACCCACGTCTTTGCTAACTTGGAGATAGTGCAGCATTCTATAAACTTTTTATTTCATTGTCTTATCGAGATCATCTATCTGCTGGTGGGGGTTGTTGAACTGGTAAAATTTTGGAATGCCAGATGCCCAGAAAATTCCTAGGAGGAATACGGTCATAAAAATAAAATCACACTACTGGAAAAAAAAAAAGCAACGAAGACAGAGACAAAAACATAAATTCAAGCAATAAAACACATCTATTGGGAATGACTGGGGCAAGGTGGAGGGCCTTTGCTACATGCCAAACTGAAATGTTCTATTACGCTTTAAGAAATCATGTTTACAGCAGATATAAATTAAATTAACTGTGAGGCCATAAAACACAGCAGCTGTTCTCCGTCTCCACTGTCACGGCACAAGAAGAAAAAGGCTGGTCAGAGGTAGGGAAACTCTCTGCTTGGTGGTGAGACACACAGCATCACTGAGGTGATAATGAGGACAGGCAGGGGGGCCTGTGCAGCTGTCTCTAAGACACAGAGAAAGGACACAGATTGCACACATTTTACATGTGCCTCGAAGTCATTTGCCTTTGACCAAGATTTCATAACACCCCTCCCTATCTCTGTACATTAAGCAATTCCACTCTAACTAAATGGAAGTCCTTATAAAGTACCTACAAGAGTGTAAACACACACATCTAAGATGATTGAAAACAAATCAGCCACTGTTACCACAGTTACAATGATTTAGTCCTGTGCTGCAGTCGCTCGGTGTTTCAAGGCTGAGGAACTGAGTGTTTGGGGAGATCGCTGATTCCATGTGCTGAAAATCCATGAGTTAACATAATGCCTGGGTCACTCCTGTCTCTACTTACTGCTCTCGCCTTCCCTAAAACGTCGCTTTTGTGTGGTGACCCAGAGTGTCTGCCTTGCTCACCAACCCAGCCCCATCACCTAGCACCCCCAAGCACTTGAGCTCTGGAACAGCAAAAGAGAAGTGCAGATAATGAAAAACGAAAGGATGTGATATTTGAGAAATGAGGCAGGAATCCAGAGATGTCCCATGAGCCATATTGAATTCTGCTCATCTAAAGAGGTTTGATTCATATGAATGAACGAGTCATTTTTGGGTTTAGTCAATTCTAATGTATTGTATAAGACAACATTTCAGAGGTAATAATTCTTTAAAGATACAGAAGCATCTTAAACTTACAAAGTTGTCTGGAGGGATTTTATTTTTGTTTGGTTATTTATTTTGTTTTGTTTTATCATGAAATGCATATATATATATATATATATATATATATATATATATATACACACACATACATACATACATATATATGCATACATATCCAGAGAGGCAGGGAGAAGAAAAGAGAGACAGAAACAATGTTGAGAGAAAATTAGTGATGGGCTGCCTGCTGCACGCCCTCCTATGGGAATTTAACCTGCAACCCAGACATGTGCCTAATCAGAAATTGAATTCTGACCTCCTGGTTCATAGGTTGACATTCAACCACTGAACCACACCAGCTGGGCACAAAACGCTTTTAATACAATGGTTTTGAGATTGAGTGTGTGAGTGGGTGTGGGAATGTGTACAATATAGGCATACCTTGAAGATATCACAATTTCAGTTTCAGACTATTGTAATAAAGCAAGTGTTACAATAAAGGGAGTCATAATCTTTTTGTTGGTGGAGAGTCTTAACTTCAGTTTGCAAAAAAATGCAAAACTTGTGAAGTGCTGTAAAGCAAAATGCAATAAAATAAGGTATGCCTGGATATAAAAAGGATTATACAATGACCAAGTGGGATTTATCCCGGGAATGCGAGGGTGATTCAACATAACAAAAATAAATCTGTTATATGCTATATCAATAAAATAAAGGGGGGAAAGCACGTGATTATTTCAATAGATGCAGAAAAAGCATTTGACAAAATCCAATACCTTTTCATGATAGAAACACTTGACAAAATTGGAAAAGAATAAAAATTCCTCAGCCTAATAAAAAGAATCTACAAAAACAAACAACAGCAAAAAACCGATCCACAGCTAAGTAACATCATAGTAATAGTAACAGACTGAAAGCTTTCCCCCTAAGATCAGAAAAAGGACAAGGTTCTACTCTTGCCACTTTTAGTCAACCTTATACTGCAAGTTCTAGTCAAAGCAATTAGGAAAGAAAAAATAAAATAAAAGACATCTAAACTGGAAAGGAGGAATTAAAACTATATGCACAGATGATAAGACCTTATAAATGGACAATGCTAAGGAATGCACATACATATAAATACACTCCTACACTTTTAGAAGTAATAAATGAATTCAACAAAGCTTCAGGATACAAAAATCAATGCACAAAAATCAGCTGTTTTTCCACACTAGCAATGAGCAATCCATAAATAAAAGTAAGAAAAAAAAATATTGTTTAAAATAGCATAAAATGAACAAAATATTTAGGAATACATTTCATAAAAGCAATATAATATGTGTACACTGAAAACTATAAAATGTTGTTGACAGAAATTAATGAATACCTACCCAAGAAGCTGGAAACACAGGCAAGGTTTAGTGTGTAGGCCTGAGACAGAATCCCTTCTCCCCCAGGGAGCCCCATGCTTGCTCTGGAGGCCATTGCTGATAGAGTGAGGTCCACCCACATTATCAAAGGAAACATCTTGTCAACTTAAAGTCAAGTGACAGTGTGTATTAATCACATCTACAAAATACTTTCCCAGCAACATTTAGACTAGTGTTTAAACAAATGACCAGACATCATAGCTGAGCAACCTTGACACAGAATGTAAACATCACAAAGAGGGTTCCAATAATTCTTTTTAGCAAATGGTGCTGGGACAACTGGACATCCATATGTGAAAGTGTGAAGTTTATACCTTTCCTTATACCATATACAAAAGCTTAACTCAAAATGAATCATAGTCCTACATGTGAGAGCTAAAACTATAAAATTCTTAGATGAAAACATGGGAGTAAATTGTGGCCTTAGATTAGAGAATGGTTTGTTAGGTATGACACCAAAAGTACTAGTGACTAAATAAATAAATAAATAAATAAATAAATAAATAAATAAATTGGACTTCATTTAGACAAAAACTTTATGCTCCAAAGGACACCATTAAGAAAATGAAAACCTACAGAAAGGGAGAAAATACTTGCAAATGTAAATAAATGTCCCACCCATATAAATGACAAGAGACTTATGTCCAGAATATATAAAGTACTCTTATAAAGTAAAAACAAGTAAGAAAATTTTAAAATGGGTAAAGAATTTGAATAGATATTTCTTGAAATAAGATATATATATGGTCTACAACAATGCCTCTCAGTCTAGGTGTCCTGATTTGTATCTACTTGCCCATTTACAATCCCCAAAACTTTTTTTATTTTTTTGTATCTCTAAAAGTCAAGAGAAACATAGTGAGGGTTCTATGATGGTCTAATGAGCTAATCACTCACCCATTTGTTAATCATTAATCCATTTTCTCAAAAGATAATTCTTTTCTTTATATTTTTATTGATTTTCAGAGAAGAAGGGAGAGGGAGAAATAGAAACATCAATGATGCAAGAGAATCAACTGATCAGCTGCTCCCTGCATGCCCCACACTGGGGATTGAGCCTATAAGCTAGGCATGTGCCCTGACCCAGAATTGAACCATGACCGCCTGGTTCATAGGTCAAGACTCAACCACTGACCCACACTGGCCTGGCTCCACAGATAATTCTTGGGTATATACTGTGTGCCAATAATTCTACTGCATGTCAAGGTCCTCAGGGAACCCATGTACACAGTTTAAAAGCACAGGTAGAAAAAAACAAAGCATAGTCTTCACCTTCAAATAATTCACAGTTACATGTCAGAAAAATAAGAAACTACAGAAAATGTAATAGAATTGCCACCTCTGGAAAACAACACCATAGTTATATTCTGTCTCCGAGGGGTTTTCTGATCTCTGTGAACTGTGACATTTCTGATGTTTATTTCCTTGGGCAGACTGTCCTATCTTTTTGTTCTTTTTCCTTTCCCAAACTAGATACTTCTTGAGCTCTGGATTCGCAAATGGATTGCAGATGTCTGTTTAGATGTCACTGATTTGGCTATAGAAACATTTGTGTTGCTTTATGCCATTTCTAGTCATTTTGTTTTCAATATGAATGAAACAATTCCACCCTGCTTCTTTCACAAGAAGGGTCTGAAGATTTTCAAAGGGCCCCCACTAATGTTGGACAGAAATTGTCCACTGCTGACCATGGGTCCACAATTCTTTTTGCAATGCTGGCCCCAGAGTCCCTAAAGACATTCACTTGACCTTATGTCTCAAAGGTCAAATGAGCAGAAAGAGTTCATTCATCTGATACTAGCAGAGCCAGACACTAAGTGCTGAGAATTGAGAGAGGTGGGCTATTTTAATATGAGTAGCATCACCCAGGAGAACTGGGAGCTGATATTCAAAAGCCTGAAATTCCTGACCCAGGAGATGCAGGTTTGGGGCAGATTCTTTTAAGGGTAGATAATGAAAGATATGCAGAAACTCTGGTGGGCATCATTTAACTGAAAGACCTTGGAACTTGGATATTTGTGGGAAGGGGCATCAACACTGGATCTTCCTGGATAATGGGCCCTTTTCTTCTGTGGGTTGGCATGAGGTGGTGGGAGACTTCAGTTCCAGGTGCAGATGGAGGTCAAAGTTCTCTCTTCCGTGCATGCCTTGACTGCGTGACTTGGCTACATGACTGTGGTTTTGGTCTGAAAAGCAACTCAGCATCTCCTAAGAAAGGATAGCTCCTTTCTGAGCTAGTTCTGTGGTTACACTTGCAATTCATTTAAAGTTCATCTCCCGCTGGTAGAGAACAAATTATCTGGATGTTGCTGGAGGACCCTGTTATTGAATATTTTTAGACTGGTGTCATTTAAATCAATTACATATCAACTTAGGTCTGGAACTGCTCTCCTCTGTGTTAATCTGTTTGTGCTTCTGTAGTGAATCCAGACTGCATCATACTCTGTGCTGGCTTTAGAGAAACCAACATATAATCAAAACACAACCTCTGTCTCATTGGAAGGAGGAAAAGGAGAAGAGGATGTTCTATGGACTTTGTATGAATTGACTCTATCCATCCTCAGCCACCCTATGGTGTGGGTGAATCCCCATCCCCACTTTACAGATGGCATAACCAAGACCAAGGTATTTGCTCCAGGTCACATCACTGGTTAATACTACATGGTTCTAGCGCTCATGCACTATGTCACTTTACAATGTCTCCTCCATTAAAACACAGTGTCTGTATTACAAGTTCTAAAAAGCATAGGAAATGAGCTATGGGAACCAGTAGGAGACAATGGAGAGATGAGGGGTGAGAAGCACTCCACAGAGGAGAAGGTATTTGAACATATCCTTTATCTAGTTCCCAAGTCCTATTCTCCTTTCTCTGCATAGACTCCACAAGAGACCTCTCTGCTTCATACATAAAGAAGAAGGCACAGTCCTGACTGATTTGGCTCAGTGGACAGAGCATCGGCCTGTGGACAGAAGGGTCCCAGGTTCAAAACTGGTCAAGGACATGTACCTTGGTTGTGGGCACCTCCTCAATAGGGGGTTTGCAGGAGGCAACTGATCGGTGTTTCTCTCTCATCAATGTTTCTAACTCTCTATCCCTCTCCCTTCCTCTCTGTAAAAAATCAATAAAGTACATCTTAAATAAAAAATTAATTAAAAAAAGAAAAGAAGAAGGCACAACATAATCCCTGGTACACAGTGCTGGCAATCCATGGGCAAGAACAGCCCTGAGAACTTGTCCGATCTCTGTGTCTATCCCTTGGGCACACTGCGTATGGAGGCTCCTGGGACCTCCAGGGAGAATGGCGCAAGCTCTGCCTCTCACCGTGTCTCCATCATCTCTACAAAAAGACCTCATAACCAGTGGGTAATAGTGCTAGAGACACCGATTTCAATGTAATAAATGGAGTTATTCCATTCAGTGCCTGCTGCACTCGAGGTTAGATTCAGAGGAGGGGAGTCCAGAGGAGCAGTCATGGCCTGTTTTCGTGTAGCTCATTCCCTCCCCAGCAATGTCCTCACGTGCGCGGGAAACCTTCAAGCCAGGCGCATACTCAACATCCCTCATGGTAAAGGGGACTATTTATCCTATTTGCCTCATTCAAGTCCTAGTTGATGTCTGTCGTGCCAGACAGCCATCAATATCTCTGTTTTCATTCTCAGAAGTGTTCCGGTTTAGATGATAAATTATCCAGTCACAAGAGTTACAGGGGTGGGACAGTATGGTGCCCTGGAGTGCCCGAGTTAAAATCCTACCTCTGCAACTTATTAGCTCTATGACCTGGGCAAGTTACCCAACTGTCCCTTCTCCAGATTCCTCATCTGTAAACTGGAATGCTAACAACGGTCCCTAGCTTGAAGGACTGTTGCAATATAAAATTCTGAGAATGGTACCTAGCAGAGTGAGGACCATATGTCTGATTACTATCAGTATTGATTTGTATTGATTGCTGTGTTGATTTGTTGGTTGGCTGGAGCTATTTAAGTGCCTTTTTATACCCCTTAATCCTCATAAGGGTTCTGTGAGCTAGCAGAGAAATATATTTTGTTTTTCTCATTTTACAGCACAGGAAACAGAATTAGAGCGAGTAAATGATGTGCTTAGCATTAAACAGCTAATAAATGACAGGATAGGATTTAAGACCAGAAATTCCAATATATATAGTTCATGCTCAACTTTCAAGCACGTATTACAACGAATTCTCCTGCTGCTAGGGGAAGTTTTAGTCTAGATCAGCATTTCTCGGTGGGTGGGTACTGAAACCTCAGAGGTGGTATTTCATTAAAGGTAAGGCTGGATGTGTGTTTCCATTTTTTTTAAATCAGTAAGATAACTTCTAAAATGCATTCCTTTTTATTGGAATGAGACTGATGGTCCACATAGATGCTGAAGGCCCTAGTCAGTGGGTGGCTGGCTGGGTGGCTGGTGAGGATCAGGAGAGGGTGTTTCTGACTTAGCTCAGCCCTGCGGAGTGCTTCTCACCCTTCATCTCTCATTGTCTCCTGTTACTCTGTTTGCACTTCTGTAGTGAATCCAGCCTAGAGAAACCAACATATAATCAAAACACAATCTCTGTCTCACTGGAAGGAAGCAAAGGAGAAGGGGGTGTTCTATGGACTTTGTATGATCAAAACCACCCACACTTTCAGGATAGTTTTAATCATCATACTTCATCTTATATCATGTCAGTATGGCATAATAAATTGCTTAATAAAGACAGGAAGTATAAGGAGCACTCATGTTAAAGACAAGTTGATGTAGAGCACAAAAATAATGATCATTCAGCAAATTTGCCTTAAGATGCTATTGGCCATATTTGATCATTGTATTTATCGCTGCAAAATTCTCATTAAGAAATCTGCAATACTTCAAAACCAATGTTGAAAAGAGAAACTATAGATATTGTATCTAATTTGGCTTATCTGGGGGAACAATATTAATAGTGTTACAGGCTTAATTGTGTGCGTGTGTGTCTCAAATTCTTAGGTTGAAGTCCTAATTCCCAGTACCTCAGAAGGTGACTGTATTTAGATAGAGCATTCAAAGAGGTAATTCAAGTAAAATGAAGTTATATGGGTAAGTTTAATCCAATGGGACTGGTGTCCTTATAAGAAAAGGACACTTGGACACAGATGGATACAGAGGGAAGGAAGGCCATGTGAAGACACAGGGAAAAGACAGACATCTACAAGCCAATAAGAAAGTGCCTGCCAGCACTTTGACCGTGGACTTCTAGCCTAGAAATGTCTGTTGTTTAAGCCCCACCCGCACCCCCAGGGGTACTTTGATATGGCAGCCCTAGCACACTAATGCAAATAGCTAAAATTACACAATGTTTACTATTCCAGGCCCTTGGGCACATGTTTACAATGCATTTTCACCATGAACTTCACAACAACTCCCTGAGAGATGTTACTGCTCACCGCTGATTGTACAACCGAGAAAACGAAGGCACAAGCAAGGTACACCCTTACTCAATATCACACAGCTAGTAAACAATAGCTGGATTTGAACCCAGGTTATCCACTTTCAGAGACCATGCTCCTAAGCAGGAATAACTATTTCCAACAATCATGTGTCATTTGCAAAGAAAGATTTACCAATGCCAGCCTGAACATGTCTCTCTGGTCTCTCCACTTGGAGACAAAATAAAAAAATGATCCAGAAAAAAATAGTTTTTCTAAGGAAAAGCATAAAAAATAATATTCCAAACAGGTCATGTTTTGTAATGAACTAAAATAAAATAAAATTTCAATTTACATGTTAATATGTGTTTGTGGCTCAAACCATGTTTTCTTATATACTAGCAATCAAGCTTGGATTGATGAATGAGAAAATATAATCAAATAAGAGTAAAAAAGTATATGTGATTATCAAACTGGCTTAAAATATACATTGTCATAGAACTTTATATATTTTTACCAAAAAATCATATGCATTGCATCTTTATCATGTGCATATTAAATTCATCCACTTATTCCACAGATTTAACTAAAATCTCAGACAGGAGACTGGATGATGATGATGATGATGATGATAAAAGAACCAGGAAGACTAGGGTCCTATCCTTGTGAAGCTTACAGTGTCAAAACAAATAAATACAGGTAAACAAACCTGCATAATTCAATCATTATAAATCATGGGTGTGCTAAACAGGGATAGAGAGCAACAGCAGGGGAATTTTCTCTGGACTTGACTATCTTTCTGACACATGAGCTAAGACTTGAAGATATGGAGCTGAATTAAAAGGCAAGAACACTGCAAGTTGGCAATGAGAGAGGGGAGAGAAGGAGTGGTTTTGAGCAAGTGAAGAAAGAGGGAGAGACGGCGAGAGATGACGTTGGAGAGGGGGTGGTGTCTGCGTTGTATGGGGCTTCAGCGGCTATTGTGAGTAGTTCTGATTTCATGCTCAATGCCGTGGAACACAGTGGAAAGTTTTCAGGGGGGAGGGCAGGCGGGGGGAAACGTAAGAGTGGTGTAATCTGTTTTAAGAAAGCACTTCTGCTGCTGAGTGGAGATGGATTGCAGGAAACAAACACTTGTGGAGAGACCCAGTAAGAGACTCTTGTAATATTTCAGGTGGTAATGAGTTCACTATAGAGGTAGCAGCACAGACGAAAAGTAGATGAATTTGAGATGAGGTGTTCTGGTAGAAGTGACAGACTTGATAATAGATTGAATATGGTAGAGGGGAGGTAAGGGATATGGAAGAGCCAAGGATGACTCCTAGAGCTTTCAGGAAGAGAGAGAGTGGTTCAATTTCCTGAGATGAGAAGTATGTATGTTGGGGGGTTGGGGGAGTGTGCAATCCAGGACTGGAGCTGCAGATCCATGATGTCATCAATTCTCAGCGTCCCCCATCTTCCTACTTCCCATCTTAGTCCATGGCTTTTCTTCTCAAGGTCCTAAGATGGCTGCTATACCTCCAGCCCCATGTCTGCATTTAAAACAGGAAAGATGAAGAAGAAAGCAACACGGAAGAAAGAAGTAACGATCCGTATCTGAACAATGAAAACTTTCCCAGGAATCTCCATGGACTCCTTCCTATTCCTCCTTGGCCAAAATTCTTGGTCAAGGCTAGTCCTTGTTGCAAGGGATGCTGGGAAATGTAGCATTACAATGGACCCAATTAAACCCCTGACAAAACCAGGGCTCTTTGATTAGGATGACAATGAGAATGGATATTGCACAGGCAGACAGCAATGTCTGAGAGACCATCCTCTGCTAGAGTCAGCCTCTGAGTCTGAGTAGGGCGAAGGACAAAATATCTTTCAATTTCCTTGGATTTCAATTCTTCATGCGATGCATAATGAGCAAAATGCATAATGAGTGCTGGCAAATCCCAGGCTGTTCTATTTATGATTATAAAGAATCTTTCATTTGTGAAAAGGAAAGACCAATCTTCTGTCCCTGACCTCCCCCGCTCCCACCCCCCGACAGTATCCCTCGGTGCCAGAATTGTTCTCTTTTTATATCAATTGTGTCACATGGAAGCACTGCCATCAGGCTTGGTGTTCTGCCACCAGTAGGCTTCGACCAAGTGTCCTGAGAGGATGGCTTAGCCAAATTGAATGTTGGCTCTTTCCTTTTTACATAATGCCTTATGATTCTTGGAAGGCAGCACCAGATTTAGCTATAAAACAGTCTCCTCGTCATAGTCTCCACGGCAGTCTAGAGGATCCAGCCAGTTCTCCCCAGCACGTGTCTCTGGGATGCTGAGACTTTCTTTTCTGTGCATTACAGGGCCCCTTGTACCTGAACCGAGACGAGAATTCTCTGGCAGAGAGCAGAGTGCTGTCTAGAAGTTGTAGCCCATTACCACTGCACAAAGATAGACTGTATTCTGCTGGAATCTAATCTGGAAACATTTAATATATTTGCAGCGTGAGTGCCAGCTACTTTACTTAAAAGAATGGTCTTTTTTTTTTTTCTTAAAGAGAAACTTCAAACTGAATATAAATCAACCTCCTCGATATGTCCATCATACCTGATCATGAAAACAGTCTTTAGTGAGGGGCTTTTGGCAAACAATGAAGAGGAAAAAAAAAGAGACCAAAGAAAGGAAGGTAAAGGCTCTTATTGTGTCGAATCAGAAACCACTCTTTCTCTGGAAGAAGTTAGCAAATGAGTGTCTTGTCAAGTTACTCTAGTGAAAACAGGGACAATTAAAACAGCCCAAACCATCCCCAAATGCTCAAGTTTGGGGGATTTGCTGAACATCTCAAGCTTTTTTCCAAATGTTTTGGGTTTGGCACAGCCCGGACTCATGGTTGAGAAGTTTTCCTGAAGGCCTGTCTAAATGCTCCTATTTTTATTCACTTTCCTTGCCATTAATATCTGGCTAATTCATTCGCTCCAGATTCTGCATTTGATATGTTGGTTATCTTCAGGCTCTCCATGTGTCCATTCCTTTCTCCTTGTCCATGAAGTTGGGGGTTGGGAGACTGTGAGAGGATGGGGTAGGGACAATGTCAAGAGCGGTGTTGCATAAGGATTTGGGAATGTTGGCTTTGAGAAGAGGAGATAACTAATTTCACAGTTCTGAGAGGGTGGCATATGGAGAGGGATTAAACTCACACTCTATGGCCTCAGATGGACGGGACTAGCACCAGAGACATGTGTGGGCTCAATACAAGAAAGACTTTGTCATTTCAGAGCGGCCAGGTAGAGAGAGGGCTGTCTTGTCTTCACCAGAAGAGATGGGTCTTCTTCAGAGGTTTGTAACGGCTCTCTGTTAATTTTTGGAGACTGAACAATGGATTAATGAAGCCATTCAAATATGGAATGAACAGTTGGATTGAAAAACCTTACAGTGCCTTTAAGTATGGAGCACTATATACACAACCTTGCTCATTTATTCAGTAACCATCTTTGAAGGCCTACTAATTGCCAGCTCTATGCACACTGGGAAAGGGAGGAAATGGCATAGGTCTGGAGGGGGCACTGTCTTTTAGGGGAAGGCAAGGCTGCAGGTCCCCACAGGGGAGAGAGCTGAAACATAATGGGGTAACAACATACAGGGGTAACAACTACATACTCAGCTTTTGGAACTCAAACATCCTGGTTTATTATAAAATTTGAGACAAATAGAGAAATTCAAGAGCCAGAAGGGAAATGTGCATTGATAAAGCATCCATCTTATCAATATTACATAGCATTAAACTATCATTTGTTGTCATAATTCGTAGAGTATGAATTTATAGACCCATTTAACAGATGAGGAAACTGAGCATTGGCAGAGCAACTGATTGCCCAAGATCACATTGCGGATACTAGCAGAAACAGAATGCAAGCTACGTCTGTCTGCCTGGAACAGGTTCTATACTCATCATTGCCAAGAGACCTCAACATACTTTTATTTTTCAACTAGAGGCCCAGTGCATGAAATTCATGCATGGGGGAGAGGGGATCCCCTCAGCCCAGCCTGGACTCTCTCCAATCTGGGACCCTTCGGGGAATGTCCAACTGCCAGTTTAGGCTCGATCCTGCCTAAACTGGCAGTCAAACATCCCTCTCACAATCCTGGACCACTGGTTCCTAATTTCTAATCGCTCAACTGCCTGCCTGCCTGACCACCCCTCACTGCCTCTGTGTGCTGGCCTGATGGCCCCCTAACTGCACCCCTGCCACGGGCCTGGTCACTAATTGTCCCCCCCACCTGCCAGCCTGGTCACCCCTCATGGCCCTCCCACTGGCCTGGTAATCCCACACAGCCTGCTTGTTCAGTCATTTGGTCATCCCTCACTAACCCCCTTGCAAGCCTGGTTGTATGCAGCCATCTTGTGAGGGAATGAGGGTCAATTTGCATATTACCTCTTTATTACATAGAATATTACTTATCATTACTGTTTGCCTGGCAAACAGTCTCATCCAGCCTTTGACCAGAGCATTTTTGCTCCCTGAGATTGTCACACACAGATAAGAAAAATAAAGGAAATGAGGCTAAGTCAGTCATTTCCCATTAATGCCAATAGGAGGAGAGGAAACATTTTCAGAAGCAGTGGACTTGTTTGTGAACGATGACTTATTTTAAGAGATCAGAGCCCATATCCACCCATTTCAGAAGGTGAGTTCCCACTGCTTTGTTTGGATTTCTGGGACTTGACTAACTTTATGTGTTGGTGAAGCAAGTCCAACATTACAGCAAATATGACTTCATGAGTTAAAATAATTTTCTCTGGTCAAAAGATGCGCTCTGGCCCAGACCCACCACTTAACAGGCACGTGATCTGGGGCAGTGTACTTTCCTGAAGGTAAGTTTCCTGGGGTATCAAATGAGGATGGAAGTTACTGCAAAATTCTAGCACAAGACTAGATGAGAAAAAATACACGAGGAAATTTTGTCACCTATAAAAAGCTAATCATATGAATACAGTGAGTCATTGTTATTTTAGTTCTTTTTTATGGGAATTAAAATACCCATGGTTTGAAATGAGAGGAAAAAAAAGAAAGAATGGAAGAAAGAAAGAAAGGAAGAAAGAAAGCTTTATGTCGAATAGATTTAACAACCTTGCATGACAATATTTTTAATATTATGTGTAAATGGAAATTTCAAACTGGCTCTTATGATTTCTAATCAAGCTTGAAAGCAGTTTCCTAAAATAAGAACTGGCCCCATCATCAATTGGCTCCCATTAGATTATGCATCTCAAAGTGACCAGCCCTAGTTTCAGAAAGTAGAAAAAAATATATAACTATAGCAGCCTCCAGTTTTTCTTGGATTATTAGTTGGTGCTCTGCGGATTTCAGTATTTTTCCTACGAATGTAGCTTCAGAATCCCATACAGCTTAATGCTATCAGAGCTGCCACCACCCAGAAGGCAGGAAGCGGAGCGCGGAAGAGGTGGTCAGTCCCCTGCTCTTCTTCTATTTCCAGTGAAGATGCAGTATAGCAGTGAGGGCACGGGGAGAGGAATTGGAACCTGCTGAAACTGCCTGGAAATGTTGAAGACAGGGCAGGGTGGGGCGGTGCCTCCACCTCATGAGCACATCTGGAGAAAAGATAGGTGGCCTGTGAGCACCATGGGCAGCTTTGGGGGCTCTACAATGGATGACAAAGAAATGACATATTCTATTTCTTTTTTTAAATTAACTTTTAATGTCATTTTTTATTTTTAAATATATTTTTAATGATCTCAGAGAAAAAGGGAGAGGAAGAGAGATAGAAATATCAATGGTGAGGGAGAGTCATTGATCAGCTGCTTCCTGCACTCCGCCTACTGGGGAATCAAACTTGCAACCCAGGCATGTGCCCTTGACTGGAATCGAACCCAGGACCCTTCATTTTGCAGGACGACGCTCTATGCACCGAGACAAACCAGCTAGGGCTAAATTTCAATTACAATTACAGTTTGTGTTCAATACTAGAATTCATGCACTGGAGCGGGGTTCCCTCAGCCCAGCCTACCCCCTCTCACAGATTGGGAGCCCTCAGGAGCAGGAAGTGACCTGGTGATCAGGGGAAGGCGACGCCCTGTCACACCTCTGCTGCTGCCACTGCTGGAAGCACAAGCCTTGGCAGGGCCTGGTTACCTGAGCCTTGGGCAACTGCCATCTGAGGCTTGCCTGCACCTCGGGCCAGCCCTGGGTAGCTGGGGGGTTGGGGGTGGGGGGGGACTGAGGGGACTGGGGACTCCAGAGGCAGGCGCGTGGAGCATCCAGGCTCACCTGAGGGCAGGCCCGGCCTTGCTGTGTGCCTGCTGCCCCTACAGGGCTTAGGGGCCTGGGCGCTGCATCTGTGGCTGTGGGCGCCACCATCTTTGAGGGCATGGCAGTCAATTAGCATATTTCCTCTTTATTAGATAGGATTATTCTGTATTAGTTTCAGATGTACAGCATGGTGGTTAGACAATCATATACTTTACAAAGTGTTCCCCCTGCTCTTTCCAGTCATCTATACATGATTATTGCACTATTATTGATTATATTCATACAGATGGGAGCAGAGAAGTTAGTCATTTCAACTCCTGTTTGACAACAATTATCTAAAACAAACTCAAGATGTTCCACCTATTGATAAAGAAAACAGTAAGAATGGTAAATAGCTTCTGTCTAATATGTTTATACTCGATAATTTGTTTAGAAACTAAACCAGCTGGCATGCAAAATCTAAATCAGTAATCAAAATAAATTTGGGTCATTAGACTCAAAATGTGTCTATTTGTCCTACAGTCATTAAACTACCATTTATATTTAATTCATATTTCTTTAACCTAAAGAGTGCATTTGCAAGCATCTTTTGCTTCAAGACCCCAAAGTACTTTTGACAATAATATTTTATTTTTATAACTAGTAGCCCTGCACATGAATCCGCGTGCCAATAACTCACTGCCGCACTCCAGTAGCTCTCCGCCCACTGTCCCACCCTCCTATAGCTCCCTCCGCCTCCCCATAGCTTGCTGCCCTGCCCCCTCCTGTAGCTCTCCACCACCCACCTGTAGCTCACTACCCCACCCCACTGCTGATCCATGATCCAGTCATTACACAGTCAGTCATTACGCTTTACATCATAATGACCACGTGCATATTACATCTTTATTATATAGGATTATCAATTAATATAGTGATATACTTCAGGATTATTTAAAGAGGCTCATCACTTCTAACTTAATGAGATATTGTTGGTGGAATGACTAGCTGTGTTAATGAACCTGTCATGATTATCTTTTTTAAAAAAAATATATTTTATTGATTTTTCACAGAGAGGAAGGGAGAGGGATAGAAAGTCAGAAACATCGATGAGAGAGAAACATCGATCAGCCAACTCCTGCACACCCCACACTGGAGATGTGCCCGCAAGCAAGGTACATGCGCCCGACTGGAATCGAACCTGGGGTCTTTCAGTCCACAGGCCGACGCTCTATCCACTGAGCCAAACCGGTCTCGGCTCATGATTATCTTTTACTAGAGGCCTGTTGCATGCTATTCATGCAAGAATAGGCCTTCCTCCCCCTGGCTTTGCTTCTGGAGACCAGGAGTTTACAAGTCCTCACTCCTGGCCAGAGCACCGCTCCTGTAGCTCCCTCCGCCATTCCCCTCCCATTCATAGCAGATATCCTACCCCTCCCAGTTGCTCGGTGCCTGCATATGCAAATTAACCTGCCATCAGTGGGTTAATTTGCATACTCACTCCTGACTGGCTGTGGACGTAGCGGAGGTAAGGTCCATTTACATGCTTGTCTATTATTAGGTAAGCTATCCACTGGGCTTTGACATAATGGGGACTCAAGGAGGGTATCCACTGATTTGAGTATCTACTTCCTGTTTCTGAGATCTGAGAGCAGAGATCTTCAGAGGTGCTACTAAGTGTGGAACTGGGATCAGGATACGGAAATCTCACTGCTGCTCTTCACCAAGGGTTTCCAGAGAGATGGAGACATTTAGCAGCTTTGTAGGCCTCTAGAGAAGCAGCCAAAACCAGGCCCTTGGAGCCTGGGTGGCTGGACCACCTGACATGGTATGCTTGCTTCTGGGAGTCTAGAAAGAAGTTCTTTAGTAGCTCAACTGATGATCTGAAGATCTTCGGCACCCTCCTCCCCCCAGTCCTTATATTTACTCCAGCCTGACAGTCCTCCTCAAACTTCTCCTCGCTCACACTGAACCTAATAACAGTCTTCCCTGCTAATTCTGAACAAAGAACCACAAAGGACCATGCCTACTCAGGCTCCTGGAAACCCACAACAGTAACCACAGAGAAGGTTGAGGGTCAGAAAGAGTCAGGCTCAACAACAGCTTCTTCCAAGTCCCTCGTTGTGCTCTACATGACATGGCCATACTGGGGATGGAAGGGAGTGAGGAGGAGGAGGAGGAGACACTGTCCCCTTTTCAGTGTTTATTATCAATTATAATCAATGATGGTGGTGAGGAGCACAAAATGGGGCCCCTTCGATGTTTTACTTTCTGCAGAGAACACAAATGCCAACATCATCGCCACTACCACCACCACCCCCATCACCATCACAGTCCACATTTAATGAGACATTTTTATATGCTGTACAGTATTTTAGGCACTTGTACATTTAAGTGATTATAATAAGTCAAGGTGAGAGCTGCTGTCATTCCTGTTTTACAGAGAAGAGAGAGACACTGAGCTCAGGTCATTAGCCCAGCTAGTAGGCAGGAGAGCCCAGAGCCCGAATCCCAGGTAGTGTGACTGCTACATATTATTGCCTCTCACACAATACAAATTGATTCTGAATATCTGACTCTGTATCTGCATTCTTTTAAAAACTTTTTTTCTTATTTAATACCCAGTAGTGTTGAGACCTGGTTTATCATCATCATCATCATTATTTTAGCAATTTTAGATAATGATGTCAATCTGCCTTTGAAGCAGACTTTCCATGTTTGGAGAGAAACATCAGAAAGGGCTCTTTGGGCACACAAATATAAAACACGTGCTCTCATTTTTCTTGGAGAAAAGTGAGGTTATCATAAACCCAGAGATAGATGCTGCAGTCCATCCTATTAAGTTCTGTTTTGTAATATAAATAGAATGGAATGTATTTCTAGGATGACTGTATCCTTCCAGAATTAGGGAATTTTTCCTTTAATGGGGACAGGACCTGCGTGGTTGGAAGAGCCCACACAGTGTTGTTAGAGGCTGGATAACCCAGAATTTGGAGGCAGAGCTCACTCTCTGGATAGCAGCGAGTTTCCCCTGAAGGAAATGGATGTTTTCCCTGTCACTTCGTTTTCAGGGCTAGCAAGGGAGCCGGAGATCAGGGGGTGAGCAGTGGTCCAGGGAGAGGCCTGGAGATGCTTAGTGAGGTCTGGATTTCTGGGAGACAGGAGTTCAGAGCTTGGGGATTGGCCTGTGAGCCCTAAGTGCAACCCCCTGTGGCATTAACTATGCTGGTCTCTGTTATTCTTGGACTCCCCGGGCTTTCGGTTGAACTCCAGGGCCTGGTCTTCACTGTGCTTTGGGCATCTGGCATTTGAAAAGCAGGCCAGCGCTCACAATATGAGCCAGATTTGGTGGCCAGGGAGCCGCAAAAACGTGGCTGTGCAGGCAGGGCTGCGGGCAGTGCAGGGACGTGCCCGTGCCTCCCGGAGCTCCAGGGCCTACCAGAAAAGAAAGAATAACCCTGCGGAGAGGAGCAGAGGCTTGGACTTGAGGAGTTTGTGTATTAAAGGACTTTTAGTCAGTTTAAAGAGGTCTGGGAATGAAAGTAGCTTATGTTGAAATAATGTTTGCTCTGAACAGTAGCAGAGAAACCAGCTCGGTACACAGTAGACACGCTGATTCATTTGACTAATCAAGTATTTTTCAAACGTGAGAAACAGACCTTCATAAAGCAATTGAAATCATATGATTCTCAGTGTTGTTTCTGTTATATTGCTTAAGGATATAAATATATAAAACTAGTTAAAAAGTCTTGACCCTTAGTCAACTATAAAACCAAGCCAAATTTTAAGGTCAGTACAAGCTAAAGTACAAAAGCACACACTTATTAAATTGTTTATTAATGATAGCAAATTACATGATGATGTCGTTTTGGTGAAACTCGTGGCCAAGATGGTTTAAGCGTGAAAGTGAACAGGCTTAGCCCCAGTTCTAGGTTTTGACCTTGGCAAGCTAGAGAGCGCTTATTGGGGTAAGTCAGCTATAAAAATAATAGCAAAATTCCCAAGCTTGTCTGCTTCAGAATGGGCAGGTCTCATATTTAAGAACAACAATACTGTAATCATAAATTCTGCCAGTGACAATCCTCAAAGGCCAGTTTTGATGATATACCACTTGATAACCATATAAAGCTGTCCTATGTGCTCAAAGATGAGGTTACATCTGTGGCATTTTTGAAAATCTGCATTCAATGGGAATCTAATACAACTCTGGTGTGAGTCAGAAGCAAAACAGCTTCCTATGCATTTCCTATCTGCACACTGGTGTACACAAAGATATTTGTTCAGTGCCTACAGGAATACATACACCTCTAGGCTCAGTGAGCCATGCCTACGTCATCACGAACATGTGTTAGCTCAATTACCCCACCCACCCACCCCTTTGTTTTTTCCATTGCAAGACCTTCATTCACATACTGTGGCATGCTGTTGTCATCCGTTTGATGCAAATGTGAACAGAAAACAACATTGCAATGCAAGCACTAAATGATCTGGGATGTAGGTCTTTACTGACCAGGGAGAGACTGCCCCTTCAGAAGTAGCTGAGTCCTAGAAATAGTAAATGACTTGCCTGAGAGTGAACCCTTGATATGCAAACCAACCAATCCTGAGTCTACTCTGCCCCCCCCCCCCACTAGCTCTTACACTGCAGGAGGCAGTATTTCTCTACCTCAATCAACCCGGAACCAGGTACCGACCACTCCTAGAGCCTAGAACCCACCAAAATGGTTCAAACCATCCAATCCTAAACCTGCTCACTGCTTACCTTGCCTCATGCATTATTTCCTATAAAAACCACAAGGAAAAGTTTTTGCTCATGTTTTCCTCTTATTCCTTCTGACTCCTGACCAACCCTGGTGCTTCTCCACATGTCCCTGCAGAGTTTAGCATGCCCCTTCGTTTTAGGGATTCTAAGTAACCAAGTATCTGTTCAGTGGCAATCATCGTTGCCTCACCAGACCTGGATAAACTATAATCTCGAGTACTTGTGAAAACAATTGATAACCTGCTCCTGCTGTAGCTGGAGGGAAAGATGGTGTGCTCCAGAGAACAGGGGCCTGGTTTCAGTTGTCTTTAAATCCCCAAGGCCTATCATACTATTGGGGATCTCTGTAAGCCTCGAGACCGTGACAGGATCAATGAGGTGTGTCCTAACGTACCTCGACTGTTACAACCATTGAACAAAATAAAACAAAATAAAAACTTGCTGGATCCACAAGTCTAACATGGCAATGAACATTCCCCCTCATCAGAATAGAGGGATAAGTCTGCAAGATGCATCTCTATAACCCATCGGGGGGAACAGGGAGAAGGAGAGAGAATAACTGTATAATGAATCCCATATCATATCAAGTTCTATCTTCCTCACAGGTTCATCACTGATGGAGGTAGGGTGGTTTTAAAACATATCCAAGAATTCTTTGACACTCCTCCCCTCAAGAGGTGGTTTTATTTTCCTGCTTCTTTGCATGACTGGTAAATTTTGATTGGACGCCAGGCATTCTGACTCTATCTCATTGGGTGCTGGATATGTTTGAATCCCTATACATATTCTGGGACACAGTTAAGTTGTCTGGAAACAGTTTGATCCTTTCAGGTCTTGCTTTGAAGATTTGTTGGGTGGGACCAGGGCAGCGTTGGGTCTAGAGATCACTTCCCCCGCTGTAAAGGTAAGACTTTTCTGAGTGTTCTACCCAATACCCTGTGAGTTATGAAATGTCCCAGTCTGGCTGGTAGAAACAGGTCCTCTTCCTGGATCTGGGCCAATGTGAATACTGTTCCTTCTAATCCTTCCAGATAGGTCTTGTCCCAGCATTGGGTGGTCTGTTCACAACGTGCATGGGTCAGTGTGCTGCTTTAAAAGGGACCCTCTGCAGATCTCTCTAAGCAGCTCCTTCTTTCCTAGCAGCCTGCCCCATGAACTTGAGTCTTCCCAGACTTTCAACTCTGTCTCCTCAACGGGGCTCCTCTGGGTTCCCCTCCCTTTGCTATGACCTGGAGACTATCCGGGTAGTTGCTGGGACCATGTAAGACTCACCTTATTGGTGTCCCATTTCTTAGGGGTCACTATCCTTCATTATCTAATTTCAGTTTCTTGAAAAACATTATTTAACTTGTGTTTTTTTTAGTATTTTTTTTTATTGTTTAGTTGTTGTTGTTGGTGGTGGTGGTCGTGGTGGCAAGCAGGTAATTTGAATTATGTTACTCCATCTGGGCCAGAAGTAGACATTCCCAAAGTGTATCAGAAAGTACTTTGAGCATCCACACTCCCAACCACGTTGTACAGAAGTTGCTGCTGCTTTACATCTTTATGCCGTTGGTATTTTCAGACTTTCTAATTGTTTTAAGGATTAAACTAGTTCTCATAAGGGACTTGAAGTGATGTTCCTCACAATACAATCTAAAACTGAAAAAAGAGAGGAAATATTTAACCTAAAGGGATAATCTCTACTCATGAAATTTCAGGCAGAAGGGGACTATGCCAATACTTGGGGAATTCAGTCTACTGCTCTTTACCACCAGAGTATTTCCATCTGTTTATTTAAGGAAAGCAAAGTTGTTAACACATTAAAACCAACAGTTCTGTGAAATGGAGGTAACGTTAATGCCTACTGCAAATCTTACAAGCATGTAATTCCATGAACAGAGAGAACCCTGGAGACTCTTGGCAAAAAGTGTCCTACTTAAAGTCCAGGGGAAGACACAAAGATGGATGTGCATGTACACACAGGATGTCCTGGACCAGAGGAGCAGCATCAGCTGGCCGCTTTGGTCATTTCGTCACGCCCTTCTGTCTCTGGGGACTACTGCACTGCCACCACTAAAAGCACTTATAATTGTTTCTCTGAAAATGGCCATATTCTCCAGAGAAGCTCTCAAGGAAGAAATCTAATTATCTTGGAATTATTGAATTCCCTGGGTACGGTCTTCTAGGTAAATAGACAAGAGTCTTCATTTCATTTTAAGAAAGGTTATTTGCTATTACACTCAATGGACTGTTTGTCCTCTCCCTCCCACCGTGGTTTGGAGAGAGAAGCAGTGGAATTCACCAATCCCTCCTCTACACCTGACCTTCATCAAGCACTGCAAACAACCAACACTGTGAAGAAGCATTTGGTTAAAAAAAAAAAAAAAAAAAAAAGGCAAAGCTTTGGTAGCAAGCATACTTATTAAACTAGAAAAAATGACTCGGCAATCTTCATTTTATTTTGTTTTTAGCATTTGTACATCCACAGTCCTCACTCTGCAATAACATTTGTTTTGTGGTTGCTGACGGATGTGATAAAACAGTCCAAGATCTGCTTTCCACAGTTCTTTACAACAGACCAAAATAGCATTCTTGTTCACGCTAGGATAGCCCAGCGCTGGCGTGCTTTCTGGCCAACGAGCTGAGGGCGAACAGAACGTCCGTGGTCAATTTCTCAGTGGCAGAATATCCTCTTTTTAGTTACAAAATTGCTTCCTCCAAGGACAAAGCAGCTTTATGCTGCTTTTTCACTGCGTCTAACTCAGAAGGTGCGAGTCACAAGAAATGAGCGAGACAAGGGTAATCATGGCATTTGTTTCTGGAAATAAAATGGTCTTACTTCCTTGTCAATGGGAGTGCCAGGACTTCACTGATGGAAATTAAGTAAAGGTTTTCCATCAAAGAACTTTCTTTTGGAGGCCTTAAAATTCAAACTGCCATCAAGTCTTCCCCATAATAAAGCATGTTTTAAAGTTTCTCGGATTTTTGTAAATGGGCATTTATATCTTTTACGTACTCAAGTAATATTTGAGGCAGAGAGAGGCCAACCAACCTTACTGACACTAATTAGAGTTGTGTCTTCCATTTGCTCCAATTAGACATGAGGAATGAGAGAGGACCAGTCAGGATAGTTTCAATCATCATTAGTTCCTATTCGGTGTCAAGCCTGACTCTGAAAAACTTCCATATCCAAAACCAGGACAGATCTTAAAAATGAGTCCTCGCCCTAGCTTGTTTGGCTCAGTGGATAGAACGTCAGCCTTCAGGTTCGAATCCGGTCAAGGGCACATGGGCTCGATTCCCAGTGTGGGGCATGCAGGGGGCACTGATCAATGATTCTCATCAATGATGTTTCTCTCTCTATATATATCTCCCTTCCTGTCTGAAATCAATAAAAATATATATATATTTTTAAAAAGAGCCTTCTTCTCATCATGCCATTTCCCTTCTTCATGAAACTCTGGTGGGTTTCAAACTTGACCGCAGGGTCCGGAATTAGAATGAAACTATTCATTCTGAAGTCGAAAAGAAACATTCTTACCAAATGGATCTGGAAGCTCCCAGAGTACTGTTCGCCTCACAGCCTCTGGAAGGAAACTTCAGAATCACCCTCAACGTACCCTTCCCGTCCTCCCACGTTCAACAACCAACGGGCTACCTTAAAAACACCTCTTGCTGAGACTGTCGGCCTGCGGACTGAAAGGTCGCAGGTTGGATTCCAGTCAAGGGCATGTATCTTAGTTGCAGGCACATCCCCAGTAGGGGGCGTGCAGGAGGCAGCTGATCGATGTCTCTCTCTCATTCATGTTTCTAACTATCCCTCTCCCTTCCTCTCTGTAAAAAATCAATAAAATATATTTAAACAGAAAAAAAAACACAAAAAACACCTCTTCCCGGGTCCAGCGAGAGCTGCCCTCTTCGTGCCCTACCATCACTTGTGTGCATATAGGCCCCAATGGGTCTCCCTACTGCCTGTCTCTCTTCAGTCCCAACAGAGCTGCCACATCGGCATTTCAGACACGTGACCAACACTGGATCACTTCTGTGCATGGGTGTCTCCCCTTTTGTCTTGCAGCTTGGTTTTTAGATGGTCTTCTGTGGGGAGCCCTAAGAGCTGAGCCAACTGCGCCCCAAAGCTCCTTCCCTCCTCTTCAGAGGAGCTCCTTATCCTCCTCTATGCCTTATATTTTGGGTCTTGCATGAAATATTTCATTGAAAAGGAAGCATGTTCGTTAAACAAACAAACCTACAAAGCACTGGCCGCAAGACAAAACCTGACTTCCTTATCATAAAAATGGAAGGTCTTCTACAGAACATTCCATCCTATCCAGGAGCCTCATCTCCTCCCATTTCTCCCAGTAACCTCTGTTCAAGCCCTCATCAATGGCATGACCTTTGATAGGTCAGGATTCCCCCACTCCTTGTTGGGTATACCTTTCGGCACTTACCTCCCTAAAGAACTCCTAGCAACCTTGAAAACACAGCCCTGTGTTACTTCTTCATTAAACCTTCCTCAGCTTTCCCAGTTAATTACTCCCATCTTCATGCTCCCATCATTTTATAAACCTTTATCATTGCAGTCTTCTATAATGCATTGTCGTTTTATATGTCTTCCTTCCTGGGACCTATCATATCTCATTGATCTTCAAATCTCTGCCACTGAGCACAGCTTTCTTGGCACATAGGAGGCATTCTTGATTTAATGAACGCTCTCGTGTTGTATTAAAACCAAACCTTTTCCCCATCACTTT
Organism: Lasiurus borealis; assembly: GCA_004026805.1. Classification (NCBI taxonomy): domain Eukaryota; kingdom Metazoa; phylum Chordata; class Mammalia; order Chiroptera; family Vespertilionidae; genus Lasiurus; species Lasiurus borealis. Next base: position 91,521 of record PVJN01003878.1, read on the forward strand.
CAGTACTGTCTGTGTATGAGACTTTCTAAATTCAAATGATCAAATAAACAAAAAAAAATCCATTTATAATATGCTAGAAAAAGAAAAGGACCTTTGAAGAGGGGAAGAATGTGGGCTGATTGAAGGAAACTAAGAATCACAACTGACCAAAGGTCTGAGATTTGCAAAGGTCAGCTATTGGCACACACTTGGAAACTCTCAGGAATCTGTAAGCACCAGAGCGAGCTGGCTTTGCAGTATGAAACTAACATTTGCCCCTTTATTTTAGGTACTGCTGAGTCTCACTAATTCAGACTAACATGTGGGACAACTGTTTGAATTAATGAAATTCAATATTATAGGATGTCTTAAACATAGTTGCTGTTTTAACACTTTAGACTTGGTTTAATGAAAGTATAGGATCATCCTATGCAAAATAAATTGTTCATCATTTTTTTTATATATATTTTATTGATTTCTTACAGAGAGGAAAGGAGAGGGACAGAGAGCCAGAAACATCGATGAGAGAGAGACATCGACAAGCCGCCTCCTGCACGCCCCCCCACTGGGGATGTGCCTGAAACCAAGATACATGCCATTGACTGGAATCGAATCTGGGACCCTTCAGTCCCCAGGCCGACGCCCTATCCACTGAGCCAAACTGGCCTCCGCTAAATTGTTCATCATTTAAAAATAGTCCAGTCTACCATTTGTCTGTGTCATTAATTCTATCACACATAATATTTTTCCCAGATAGGTCAAAGGGGAACTTCTTGACACTTGTTTGGATGATCATGATTCTGAACTAGGTTCCTATGAATCAATAACATTTCAACATACACGTCCTTCTTCAGCAAATATGCATTAACTCATAGCATTCCTGGAGGCTGGAATGAGCCAGGCTAGGAAGAAGCTGCTCTGTACTCACTTCATGTTTCCAAATTATTTTCATGGTGCATTTAGCCAGTTTTCCATAGCTCATGTAACTCCAGGCTGGCTTGAGTTCCCTGCTTCCTTCTTTGGCAAGAGTGCACCAAACCTTTTCAAGAGAAGTGTTCTTACTTAGAGAAAAGGAAACATCGGATCCAGGCTGTTTTACATGCGCTAGATGCCAAGTACCGAACAAAGCAGCTCAGCTTTTTCAAAGATTGGAAGTTGTAACTGTAGCCACTTGAGCAAAAGCTCTATCCCTGGACAAGCCAAGTTAAATAAGGCAGAATTAGGGAGCATTAAACTGATCTCCATGTCTAGTGTTCATAAATCTGCATGAAAACGTTCTGAATCAAAGAAAATAAATTAAAAAATGTGTCATACTGGTTCTCATCCAGTGGATCTGCCAGCTTTGGAGGAGAAATACATGGCTTGGTATGACTGTGAGCACTGTCTCTTTTCAGTGCAGGTTGAGTTTCAGGCTGATGGAGCAAGGGGAGATAAGAAAATGCTGGTTCTAGAAGACAGCACCTGAGGAGATTACACGATTATTGCTTCTAAGAAAGGAAGAGGAGGGAACAGTCTCATAGGTGTCTAGAGAGCCATGACATTGGAGTGACTTTCAAGAGGAACATGGGAGATCTACTGCCTCATCTATCACCAGATGCTCACAAGGATACAAAACTGTGAAGAATCAGACATGTGTCAGAGGTCCTACAGATTGGTGGAATTTTTGGCCCTTGAGTAGAGGAAACTTACTAAGTTCTGTTAAGTGAGAGGGAGTTGTATTGAGGAGGTTGATTTCATCACAAATGCAGTGCACTGAGTACAGCAAATGACTCCTGGCTATAACTAAGGACCACCCACTACATAACAACATTGGACATAAAGCGCACACAGTACAATGTGAAGAGTGCCCCCTACGGCAGTGGTCGGCAAAGTCATTAGTCAACAGAGCCAAGTATCAACAGTACAATGATTGAAATTTCTTCTGAAAGCCGAAAACCAACTTCTGTGCACGGGCCACGAAGTTTCAATCGTACTGTATGTGTGCACCCGTGCATGGTATTTTGTGGAAGAGCCACATTCAATGGGCCAAAGAGCCGCATGTGGCTCTCGAGCCATAGTTTGCCGACCTAGGCCCTAGGGTAATGCAATGCAGAGCCCCTGCTCCACAGCACAGTCTAACATATCACCCTACCCACGTGGCTGCAGTTGATTAGACCAGGGATAAATGCTTGACCATGCTGAGCCAATCAAAGCAATCAGATTCTTCCTTAGGAATTTGGATTGAGAAATTTCCAAATAATATATAAAGACAAAGTCCATTGTTATCTTCTGGAACAGGTGTGTGTATTTGTTGGATGGTGATTGCCAAGGATAAATCTCTCTGAGGCTGCATATTTTGCGGAGGGAAAAGAGTGTAGCCAGTAATTAGAAAGAAGTAGCAATGAGGGGTAAAACCTCCTCACGGTTTCTCTGTTCCTGGCTGCAGCCCTCTCTGGAGACCCAGCTGCATTTCTGCTCTGGGTTCCATTAAACATCCCTTTATCCTTAAAACAAAGTGTTAGGGAAACTCACTTAAATTGGTGGTGGTTACTAATAACCAAAGCTTTCCAAGGAAGATACTTAAATAAGACACTTATGGGAATATTGGTTTTTGTTTCTAGAAGAGTCTGCCTCAGGGAGAAATATATGTAAACAATCAGGCTTTATATTACCCACTTATTATAAAGGGCCCAAGAGAGCAGCCATGTGAACTGGATAATTTGGTCTCCTAGTTAATATGTCTATCTATTGCAAAGTTCTTTACATTCAACCTGGGTGCCACTTGCTACAATTTTGATCTTCTTACTGGTTCTCATCTAAGTGGATTTGGAGAATAAATGACAACCATCCACTCTTGGAATAATAGCCTTAAGTGCTAGACATAGAAATAGGCAGAAATTTTGAGCTAACTTGGTTCAACCTTCTAATTTCACAAATGAGGAGTCTGAGACCACAGAGGCTTATGTGATTTGCCCAAGGTCACATGTCTAATTGTGGCTGAGCAGGGACGAGAACCCAGATTACAAGCTGCCCCAAAGCCAAGTTTCATCCAAGAGAAATGCTGAAGGCAAAGCCAGTCATTTTTCTGGTTGTTAATTTTAACTTCCCAGTTATATGACCTGGATAGTTTCTAGCTCTGGGGCACTTCACGGCTAAAAGCCCTTGGCACATGACGGATGGCTCCTCCGTTCAATTACTGACTCAGTAGTATATAGTTAAGTCATTGAGCTTTTAAGATCACCTTAATAATTTTGTTCTTGTTAGAATAAAAGAAACTTCTGAGTTTTAAGTTTATAGATCTTATTAAAGGAATACATAGTCCAAGATGTTAGTCAAATTTTAGAAAAGTATACACCACATGAAATTCAAATGGTTCTAAACCAAAAGAAAAGGGCTGGGGTTGGGGGGGGAGCCATATATACTTAACTATGTGTTAATGATGTGCTTGCAAGTTATGACCAAGTCAATTTTCAGTACGTGTTACAAGTGGAAATGGCTGTTGTTATTACCATTTCATACAATGTAGGTTTTAGAGAGTATAGAAATGCATATGTGAGGTGACCTAATCCTGTTAAGTCTATAATGCTTCTCTAACATCGCATTTTTCAGAGAAAATACCAGAACTCGAGGAAACAAATGCATTATGCTTTTTTAAAAGGGATAGATTAGATCATTTGGACACAATTAAAATCCCTTTTCTTTCAAATCAACATGGACTATTAATTATATTGGCAAATCTTTTATCAAAGGAAAATAAAAGATGAGAAAATCTTTTACAATATTTAGAATCTAGATTTGGGGTAAAATAGAGGGAAGAGACAGAGTTACTACTGTGTGTGTGTGTTAAACTTGGTCGTCAGTGCATGGTTCCTTCCAATATAGACAGAAACTTGGGCTGGCTTGATCATGCCTCTAATCAGGTAGGGAAAAAATGGGATTTCTAGTATGAGGAGAAACAAAAAATATTCCAGATAAGGCTTAGCATGGTGGCAAAGAAAGAGCAACAGAAATTTGTTTAACTCTTCACTTTTCCCAAAGCACAACTAGCCACACACGTGGTGAGAGGGGGGATCCTCCAGCCCTGTACTATGGCCCAGGCCAGGGTGACCAGCAGGAAGATTCCCCAAATCAATGAGCCAGAGTCAGTTGGGGTCAAAAAGGGACATGGGAAGCAGAACAGGACAGTCCAGGGGTGGGGGAAGAAAGAAAAGGAGAAAGGGAGGGAGGGGAAGGCAAGGGGAGGGAAAAGGGAAGGAAAGAAGGAAGGAGAGAGGGAGGGAAGAGAAGGAAAAGAGGGAAGAGAGGAAGGAAAGGAGGAAAGGAGGGGGAGGGAAGGAGTGAGGGAGGGAAGGGAGGAAGGGTAGGAATAGAAGGAAGAGAGGGAAGGAAGGGAAGAAAGGGAGGAAAAAAAGGATGAGAGGGAAGGGAGGAAGGAAGGGAAGAAAGGGAGAAAAGGAAGAGAAGGATGAGAAGGAAGAGAGGAAGGAAGGGAAGAAAGGAAGGAAAGGA
>PVJN01003879.1:0-44069 GCA_004026805.1 Lasiurus borealis
ATTTATTTATTTATTTATTTATTTATTTATTTATTTATTTATTGCCCCCCTCCCTCCCAGGCATACCCCAACCCCCAAAGGTCTATGTTCATTGATTATGCTTATATGTATGCAAACAAGTCCTTTGATCGATCTCTTATCTAGCTCACTTAACTTTAATCTTCCTGCTGTAATTTCACAGTCGGTTTGAAGCTTTACTGTCTCTGTATCTCTCCTTTTGTTCATCAGATTATAATGTTCTTTATTATCCACAAGTGAGTGAGATCATGTGATGCTTCTCCTTCATTGACTGGCTTATTTCACTAAGCATAAGGTTCTCCAATTCCAACCAGATTGCTGCAAATGGTAAGAATTCCTTCTTTTTAATGGCAGCATAGAATTCCATTGTGTAGATGTACCACAGTTTTCTGATCCACTCATCTGCTGACAGGCACCTAGGCTGTTTCCAAATTGTAGCTATTGTAAATTGTGCTACTATGAACGTAGGGGTGCATAAATCCTTTCTGATTGGTGTTTGTGATTTCTTAGGATAAATTCCTAAGAGTGGGATTACAGGGTCAAATGGGAGATCTATTTTTAGTTTTTTGAGGAAACTCCATACTGTTCTCCACAGTGGCTGCACCAGTTTGCATTCCCACCAACAGTGCACAAGGGTTCCTTTTTCTCCGCATCCTCACCAACACTTGTCGTTTGTTGATTTGTTGATGATTGCCATTCTGACAGGTGTAAGATGGTATCGCATGGTCGTTTTGATTTGCATCTCTCAGATAATTAGTGACTTTGAACATGTTTTCATGTGTATTTTGGCCTTCCTTCTGTCTTCTTTCCAAAATGTTCTATTTGGGTCCGTTACCTATTTTTTAATTGGATCGTTTATCTTCCTTTCATTAAGTTGTATAAGTTGGCTGTAGATGTTGGAGATTAAACCTTTATCAGTGCTAACATTTGCAAATATGGTCTTTCTTGTTGTTTAGTTGATGGTTTCTTTTGCTGTGCAAAAGCTTTTTATTTTGATGTAGTCCCATTTGTTTATTTTTTCTTTAGCTTCCATTGCCTTTGGAGCAGTATCAGTGAAGAAGTACTTTTGGCATATGTCTGAGATTGTGATGCCTGTGGATTCCTGTAGCTTTTTTATGGTTTCCCTGCTAAGGCTTAAGTCCTGAATCCATTTTGAGTTTATTTTTGTATTTGGTGTAAGTTGGTGGTCCAGTTTCATTTTTGCATGTATCTGTCCAATTTTCCCAACACCATTTATTGAAGAGGCTGTCTTGGCTCCATTGTATGTTCATACCTCCTTTGTAAAATATGAGTTAAGCATAGTGGTTTGGGTGGATATCTGGGTTCTCTATTCTATTCCATTGTTCTATATGTCTGTTCTTGTGCCAGTACCAGGCTGTTTTGGGAAGAGTTGCTTTATAATATAGCTTAAAATCTGGTATTGAGATCTCACCAACTTTTTTCTTCGTTCTCAGAATTGCTGTGGCTATTCGTGGTCTTTTTTTTTTGTTCCAGATGAATCTATGAAGCATTCTTTCTAGGTCTGTGAAATATGTCATTGGTATTTTAATGGGTAGTGCCTTGAATCTATAGATTGCTTTGGGTAGTCTGGACAGTTTAATGATGTTGATTCTCCCAATGCATGAGCATGCCCTTCCATCTGTTAACACCTTCCTCTATCTCTTTTTTCAGTGTCCTGTAGTTTTCTGCATATAGGTCTTTTACCTCTTTAGTTAGGCTTGTTCCTAGGTATCTTAATTTTTTTGGTGCAATAGTAAATGGGATTGCTTTTTTAGTTTCTCTTTCTGTAATTTCACTATTAGTGTATAGAAATGCCACAGACTTCTTAGCATTAATTTTGTATCCTGCTACATTGCCGAATTCATTAATTAAGTCAATTAGTTTTGGTATGGAGTCCTTTGGGTTTTTTATGTACAATATCATGGCATCTGCAAATAAGAACAGCTTTACTTCTTCTTTTCCAATTTGGATGCCTTTTATTTCTTCTTCTTGTCTAATTGCAATGGCTAATACTTCCAGTATTATGTCAAACAGGAGAGGTGAGAATGGGCATCCCTGCCTTGTTCCTGTTCTTAGGGGAAATGATTTTAGTTTTTGCCCATGCTTGGTCATGGTGTATGATCTTTCTGATGTACTGCTGGATCTGATTTGCTAGAATTTTGTTGAGGATTTTGATATCTATGTTCATGAGAGATACTGGGCTATAATACTCTTTCCTTGTGTTGTCTTTATTGGTTTTGGTGTTAGGGTGATGCTGGCTTCATAGAAGGTGTTTGGAAGTGTTCCTCCTTCTTGAATGTTTTTGAATAGTCTGAGGAGGATAGGTTTTAATTCTTCCTTGAATGTTTGGTAAAACTCTCCTATGTATCTATCTGGTCCTGGGCTTTTATTTCCTGGAAGCTTTTTGATGACTGCTTCAATTTCTTCCATTGTTATTGGACTATTGAGATGTTTAGATTCTTCCTGATGAGTTTTGGAAGGTTATATTTTTCTAGGAATATATTCATTTCTTTAAGGTTGTCAAATTTGTTGGAATAGAGTTGTTCAAAGTATTTTTTAACAATCCTTTGTATTTCGGTGGGGTCTGTTTTTATTTCTCCTCTTTCATTTCTGATTTTGTTTATTTGGGTCTTCTCTCTTTGCTTTTCAGTGAGCCTGGCTCGAGGTCCATCAATCTCGTTTATACTTTCAAAGAACCAGCTCTTGGTTTTGTTGATCTTTTGAATTGTTTCTTTGGTCTCCATGTTGTTTATCTCAGCTCTGATCTTTACTATTTTCTTCCTTCTGCTTACACTGGGCTTTTCTTGTTGCTCTCTTTCTAGGTCTTTGAGTTGTAGGGTTAGGTAATTTATTACTATTGTTTCCTGTTTTTTGCAGTAGGCTTATAGGGCTATGACCTTCCCTCTCAAGACTGCTTTTACTATATCCCATAAATTTTGTATTGTTGTGTTGTCATTGTCATTTGTTGTCACCATGCTTTTTTTTCTTGCTTGATCTCTTTGGTTACCCAGTAGTTGTTTAATAGCATGCTGTTTAGTCTCCATGTGTTTGATTTCTTTCTACTGTTTGTATTATAGTTGATTTCCAGTTTTATGCCACTGTGGTCTGAGAAAATGCTTGATATGATATCTGTCTTCTTGAATTTGAAGAGACTTTTCTTATGACCCAACATATGATCTATCTGTTACCTTCTTGGATTTGTGTGGGTTTTTTCTTCCCTATATTGGGGAAATTTTCTGTCAGTATTTCTTCAAACAGGTTCTCTAATCCTTGCTCAGTTTCCACTCTTTCTGGAACCCCAATTATGCGGATGTTGTTGTTTTTTTTAATATATTTTATTTATTTTTTACAGAGAGGAAGGGAGAGGGATAGAAAATCAGAAACATTGATGAGAGAGAGAAATCAATCAGCCGCCTCCTGTACTCCCCACACTGGAGATGTGCCCACAAGCAAGGCACATGCCCCCTACCGGAATCAAACCCGGGACCTTTCAGTCCACAGGCTGATGCTCTATCCACTGAGCCAAACTGGTTTCGGAGCGGATGTTGTTTTGTTTCATGTTATTCCAAAGTTCCCTTAGACTCTCCTCTTTTTAATTTTTTTTCTAGAAACTGCTGTACTTGGGTATTGTTTTTTTTACCGTGTCTTCTAGCTCATTGATCCGGTCCTCTGCTTCTTCTAATCTACATTTGATGCTTCCTATTGAGTTCTTTAAAGCAGTGATATCATTTTTCATTTCCTCTTGATTATTCTTCATTTCATCTTGGTCTTCTTCATTTCCTCTTGGCTCTTACTCACATTGTCAATTTTGTCATCCATTCTTTTCATCCACTTTATGATCATTTATCTGAACTCTTTCTCTGGCAGGGTTATTTCTGCTTCTATTTTGTTTACTTTGTTTTCTGGTGATACCTGCCTTTCTGTCATATGCGGGCTGTTTGTTCTTCTGCCCATAGTCTTTCTTCTCTGGGTGTCTGGTTATGTAGTTCTCTCTCCTACATTGATTCGAAGGCACAAACTGCAACAAGACCCAGTACAACACACAAGCTACTGAACAGAAATATATTCCCAATGTTAATAATCACAAATAATGTGACCACCAATGAAAGAGAAATTAGGGGTAAGTAGAGAAAGAAGAAGAGGAAAATGAGGAAAAAAGAAGGGCAAGAAGTGCCAAAATCAAATTGGGAGAGGGGGAATAAATAAATAAATAAATAAATAAATAAATAAATAAAATTAAAAAAAATAAAAAGGAGAAGAAGAAGACGGAAAGAGAAAGAGAAAAAAAGTCAGAGAGAAAAGAAAGAGGATAAGGAAGAAAAGAGGAACAAAATATAGACATCAGGAGAAAACTCCAATAGAACAGTCACTAATCCCAACAAAGGCCAGCAACCAGTACCTGGAGATTAATAGAAACTACCAATAACAACTGGTATTAAGGGAGGCGAGGGAAAAGAGACATAGAAAAACAAACCAAAACAAAGCAAACAAAAAGGAAAGTAAAACAAGTAGAATGAGCTAAAACAATCTCACAAAAAAAGTACAAAAAATCGATATAATCACTCTTCAGGCAAATAGCAACAAAAGGACATAGAGAAAAACAACTTTTTGGATAGTGAAGACAAGAAGAGAGAGGTTTGTATGAACTTGTAGTAGGGGATTTGAAATTAGATATATAAGTGGGTTGAAATTTTAACCAGAAAATAAAAGAGAAAGAATAGGGAGAATCTAAAGTTGGGAAAAGGGAAAAATAAACAAGACAACAAAATGGGGAAAGTTAGGAGGAAAGTGTTGGCATAAAGGTAGAGTTGAGATGGAGTAAAATTATGCTAAAGGAAAGATGAAAATAGAATGTAGAACTCTAATCCCAAAGTAAAATAAAGAGAAAACAAAATGACACTTGTTTTTTCAAAAAGGTAAAATAGTAGTAGTAATAATACTAGTTGAAAACAAAAATGTAATGATTAAAAAGATAAAATCAATTGAGGAGGGAAGAAAAAAAATATCTTTTTAATTAAAATATGCAAAAATTAAAAAAATAAAATAAATTTTAAAAAAAGAGAAAAAGAAAAAAATAGAATGGTCATTCATTTCCACTATTGTTCTGCTTGGTGCTTCTGTTTCTTAGTAGGAAGGGTATTGCAGTTCCCTGTGTTCCACTGTAGTATTTTAATCTTTTTATTCTTTTGTGGTTATGTGAGAGTCAATTTGTGCATCATCCACTGGGTGGCAGTGTTTCGGAACTGACCTCTGAGACAAACCACAGGACTTCTCTAGGCTGTGCTCAGATCCTGCTACTCTGTTGTTCTCAAAACCAGTTTGTGGGGATTTTGCAGCAGGGACACTGTAATAACCCACAGGCTGTCCTTCTGCCTCAGATCAAACTGAGTTGTTTTCTAGATCTCCCCTCTGTCAACAGCTCCGAGAGTCTACTTCCACACTTAGGGATCATGCCCTGCCCCACATCTGTGGACCTCTCTAGAGGCAGCTTTCCCACAGCCCAGTTCCCACAGTGTGTGCATCTCTGTTCTGCAGGACAGGAGACCTCACCTTATCCCAGGCAAAACCTGATCTTTCCGTGTGCCTTGTGGATCTCCTATGAGTCTGCGAGTCTGCACCGATTAGAGAGCGGTGTTCTGGGTCCCCGACTGTTCAGTGAGTGCTTCAGCTGCAGTTTTCAGACCACCACTGACATCCACCTTCCTCTGCAAGATGATGCAGTCTCCACGTTCACGCTGGTGGCTCTGGCAGACAAAAACCCCATGGCAGTGGGGCTGCCTTGTCAGGAGAGCCCCATCCAGCACTCCCCCACCTTCTCCTTGAGGAAACTGACTCTTAACTTGCCAACAAACACTCCCAGTGCAACTCTCAGCTGCTCTCTCTCCCTCTGCCCAGTGACAAAGCTCCAAACGCATCCATCTATTCCGCCGTCATTTTTCCTCCCCGAATTCTAATTACCAGTCTTAATAAAGCATATCATACCACAACCTTCTATTCTAATGGACCTCATCAGTGTGTTTCCCAAACTTACAGACTGTCTTGCTATTACATCGAAAAATGCATTCCTGTTTGTGATGCTTAAAACCCTCTAAATATTCACAACTATTATATCATTCGATTGATTTAAATAACCCATTGCCACTCTGACAGGTTGTACTTGGGCTCATTTTGATCAGAAACTGCAAGAGTTCAAAGGCCAAAGGGGTACTTTTGGCTCCTTATTTTGAGTCTTGCTTATAGCCTCAGCCATGCTCTCTGTAAATTCTTGTTCATTACTCACAACAGAAGTTTTCATTTGGTACATGCAATTTAATAGTAAGATAGTATGACAGGCTTCATTTTTACATGGAAATTACTCAGTTTGAATCATTGCTACATTGCATTGCTCTGCCTGACTATGCCTAAACAGGATCAAACATTAAACTTTCCCCATCAATTGTATCTCTGCAATGGAGAAGTACTGGCAGAAAGATAAACAATGGTTTATAATGAAATAAATTGCTCATGTGTTTTGTTACACCTAAAGCTGTGAGACTGGTATATGTGCTGATATATAGGCATAGATCAATGGTCAGCAAACTCATTAGTCAACAGAACTGTAAACTGTGGCATAGACAGTTAATGTAAATCCCATGTAATTCCAGGGATAGGCCCCACCATGTAACCTAAAGCAAGGTAACTCTCATAGGCATTCTCCCTTTCCTCATCACCACTTATTCTGAGAATGAAGGCACTAAGTAAGGTTCAAGAACCAGATTAACAATCATCTTAATTTTCTTAGAGATTAAAGTGACAGGCCATTTATTCAATCACCAGAAGAGTGCACTGTTTAGATACAGTTAAATGTTAGATGTAAAGATTGAATTTGAATCTATGGGCTGGGATTTGGTGACACCTGAAAACTCCTTCCTGCGAAGTACTACTGGACTTTATGATGCAGCTATCCACTTGACAAGGAGAAAGCAGATCTCAAACTTGGAGAAAGGAAAAAAATAGACAAAGGGGAAGAGAGAAGGAGAAAGGCTAAAACAGGGAATAGTAGGAAGACATGAGGGAGATGTGGGAATGGTGGGGAGAGAAAGCTAGTGACAGTTACATAAATGTAATTAAACATTGTTCATTTTAGGATCATTATTGAAAGTATTTTAACATTTTTATCTATTTCTTTTCAGCATATTAATGCTTCTTTCTAGAGGCTAACTGAAAAATAAGTTGATTAGAGATCCAGTTAAGCAAAACAAAGCAAAGCCTAATAAGGAAGTTAAATTCATATTTTGTCAGTTTGCATACCTAGTCCCAACTTTACTTTTTGCCTGGCATGTTAAATGAAAGTACTTGGTGTAATAGTGTCTGCTCATATACACATTCTATGACACATGACAAGGACAAAGACTTGTAAATTGCATATAAGCAACCAGTATTTGTTTGTGTTATTATTATTATTATTATTATTACCTGTTTTGAAAAAAAAAATTCCAGAGGCCTTTGGTTACACCTCTGATTATTTTCTTAAAGAAGATTTAAGAACCAGACCACTTACCTGGTATACAACCACCAGAAGAGTGTACTGTTATAAATCCAGTTAAACAATAATGTGTAAAAGTTTTATGGCCTATATATCATTAGCACGCCTGTGGGGATTTTATCTAACATATAAAAAGGTTGAAGATGTTACATAATAAATGGCATAGCATTATTATTTTCTAAGTATTTACTGTAATGGGATAAATCATGATGAATCCTTTAACTCCTCATGCACAAATCCACAGCATTTGCCTTGAAATTTACCAGGAAATAATGCACATCTTTACGATGTAATGGGGCAACTCGAGACAAACGACCACCAGATAGTCAATTAGAAAATTTAGGAAGCCTTTATTACGAACTCGAGTCCGGGTTCACGGTTCCACTGACACAGCAGGGAAGCACGAGAGCCCAGAACCTCTGCAGCAAGTGCCTTTTATCCTCAGGGCAGGACTTGGCAAATTTTAATTGGCTAAGCATTACTAAATTTCATATACTGACTCTTTGTCTAAGCTTTTTTGGTTATGCAAGTAAGCAGTCTAGATAACGGTTTTCCTTGCAGGAGTTGTTTGTCAAACTCTATGGCTTCTCAAGGCCGGGAGTGCCTTCAGGCACCTGGTGTTCTATCACAGGATGTCAGCTGGGAAACCCCCACCACCACCCCACCCCCCGTTCCTTCTGCCTCCAGGCCTGAGGTCACCCTGATTCATTCTTTATGGGGAAATGCAGTCTGGTCCTTGCCCCTCCACATTCCCTACTGGTCTTATAGGGGAATCAAATCCTTGATTCGGACTGTTCCCACTCCCTTTTTGCTATGGGTTGGTAGTGGGTGGCTCGGGGTTGGGGAGTTAAAGGTTATGCACACAGGGGCTGTTTGGCCATGTCACAACATTCCCTCCTCTTGTTATGGCAGAATCAAATCATTGATTCTTGAAAATCCTCTTGGGGAAGTCTCTGGTATGGTTGAGCTAAAACCATAAGCTTCACTGTATCTATTCTGTTTTGGAGGAACGTGATAAGTCTATTAACTAAAAATGGTCCGCAAGTTAGACCTATCATAAGTAGTAAGAGGGGGCCCGCTATAGCAGAAATTAGAGTGGTCAACCAATTATTACTGACTTCATTTTCACTGTCTCTTTCACAAAGTCTTTTTCTAAGGACCTGTATGCTTCTCTCTGATGACTCTGGAGTGATTTACGTAGAAACAGCAATTTTCACCCAGGGCGGCACACAGTCCTCCTGGATTGCAGGGGGGTCGGCTGGGCAAGCTGAATGTGATGGACCCAGGTCGAGATGCAGTCTACTTTGAGGGCGGTGAAGGTCGTCAGCACCACAATGTAGGGACCCTTCCAACGTGGCTCAAGGGTCTCCGGGCGATGTCTCTTGATGTAGACCCAGTCCCTGGACTTATGCTGACGAGGAGTCTGGGCTGGCCGGTTTCGTAGAAGATGCGGAGGCATAGCCAAATGTCCCCGTGCACCCTCTGGAGCCCTCTCAAGGAAAGAAACAGTTCTAGACTTTCAAATTCTGCAAGAAATTTGGCTTTAAGGTTAGGGATAATAGGGGGTGGCTGACGGAACATGATTTTATAAGGAATCAAACCCAGGGTGTAGGTGAAATTCCTATCCTGGTTAAGGGCATGTGGAAGGAGAGCCACCCAGTCCCCGCCAGTCTTCATGGTCAATTTGGTAAGGGTCTCTTTTAGAGTTCTATTTATTCTTTCTACATGCTCTGAACTTCGGGGCCTATCCAATTTGCCCCAATTGCCATGGTCACTGCCTGCATTACCTGCAAGACAAAGGCTGGTCCATTGTCCGACCCTATCTCAGCGGGAAAACCATACCTGGGCAAGATGTCTTCCAGCAGCTTCTTAGCTACCATCTGAAGCTGTTTCATGCTTAGTTGGGTATGCTTTTACCCATCCAGAGCCATACTTTCCTGGTTTAATTCCAGTGAAGTCGACCTCCCATTGTGCTCCAGGCTTCATTCCTCTGAGCCAGGTTCCTTTTTCACTGGGCCTGGTTCTTGAGTTTGTGAGTTGACAGGTCTTGCAGGTGAATACAACCTGCTCTATTTTGATGTCTTGGTGGATCTCAATTCTGCCCTGTCAGATTAAGTCTTTTAATTTGCATGCCCCCAGGTGAGTGGACCTGTGCATGCATTCTAACACTGTGACCCCAAGCCAGTCCCGTAGTATGAGCTCCTTGTTCAGGGTGTACCACCATCCTTTAATTTCCTGGACATGGGGTAGCCTCCTGATCCGCTGCAGAGGTAGGGGCAGGGATCTTCAGGACAGTTTTCTTTTCTAGCATCTGATAACCGCCGCTGTCCACCCTCCAGGATGTATCCCAGGTAACTCACCCTCTCTTGGCATATTTGAGCTTTCTTTTCAGAGGCCCGATACCCTAAGGTCCCCAGGGTGGCCAACAGGTCTCTAGTCCCCTGTTCGTAGTCTTCAGCAGTATCGGCAGCAATCAAGATGTCATCTATGTACTGAAGGAGGGTGAGACTGGGGTGCTCTCTCCTGTACTTACCAAGGTCTTCGTGCAGTGCCTCGTGGAAGATGGTAGATGAATTCTTGAACCCTTGGGGCAGTCGCGTCCAGGTTAGTTGTCCACTGTATCCCTCCTCCGGGTCATGCTTCTTCTTGGTCATCTGCAAACTGGCGAAGGCAGTGGGTCCGCTCCTCAGGGGATTCTGTGGTAGTGACTAGCAGAATCTTGGCCAGGTTTCTGGTCTGCTTGTCACTGGCAGCCACCATGGCGTGGGCTTGCCTATCTTCAGGGGACTCCCGATTATTGTACACTTTCTCGGCCACTTCTAGCAAGTCCCAAAGACTCTTTTCTGTTTATCTATTATCTGAAATTTCTTTCTGATGTCTGCAGCCTGCTGTATGTTCCCTACCAAATTTGTAGGCTTTTTAGTAGCCATGCGGAGACACACACCCCCGCCCCCACCCCCACCCCCGTGCCCATTAGAGTCTGGCGGTAGACCCGGAGCCTCTCCTTACCTTCTTCCATGTTGAAGTCCCATTCAGGTCTAGTCAGGGGAAAGGAGGTGTTGGTTGGTGCTAGGGTTCAGGTCCACCCCTGGGACTAGCTTCCAGGCCTCATTGAGGATCCTCTCCCTCTCCTTGGTGGTGAATAGGACCTGCAAAAGTTGCTGACAGGTAGGCTGATGGGTGAAAAGAACAGAATCTAACAAACCAATAAGCCTTCTGGCTCTCAGAGAACTTAGGATTCTAAGCTTTCTAATTATAGAGATCACTAGTGGTGAAAGGCCAGTAGTGATCAGGCTGATTCTCCCCCCCCACCCCCCGTTCTCTGACCAACCACCAGTGATGGTAGGGTATGGGCCTGATACTTCAGCGCCAGCCATTTTCAGGGCTTGGAAGCAGGATACCAGGCTTTCTTTGTAGCACTCTTATTAGCTTCAAGTGTTCAGGGTTCAGAGAAGGATTTTTAAAACATGTTACTGCAGTCCCTCTATAAGTACTTTGGCATAACTATCCTCTGTGTAGGGAGGCAAAATGCAAATTATTTACTCTTCCTGGCTTACTAGCCTGTATTATTTGATTTCCTTACAACATTTCTCTTCTCCTTCTTAGTACATACGCAATCCTTTATTACATTTTCACTTCCAAATTAGCCTTTAAACCTTCTTTCTATGTCCTTTAAAAATGCATAACCATGCCTCAGACCTTCTACTCAGTATTCCTTATTCTTTGAAATCTCAATAAATAGCCAGAATTTCTGAGCTTAAAGTTCCTTTGCTGAATATTCCACCACTGCCCAAGATGTATCCAGTAACCCCACTCATTGATTGGACAATGAGATTTTCTTTATGTGTATGGGAAGGGTTAAAAAGAAGAAAATGGGGCAGAAGAAGATCCACTGTGTTTTGTAGTAGCATAGTTCAGATAAGCAAGAAACCAAGGATGCCTGCAGAGCAGGTTGTAGCCAGCAAAGTCAACAAAAACCTATCTCTCTCTGCTTCCTCGCTGATGCCCTCTCCCCCTCCTTCTTCTGCATTAACCATTTACTCTGTCTTTAGCAGGGGAAATAAGGCAAGCAATCTGAGATCCTGTATAACCAGGCTTTTAACACCTAAGGAACAACTGCTCTCCCTCTTAGATTTTCCTTCTTTACTCTAAGGCCCAAAAAGATCTCAACCTTCACCACTTCTGATATCTCCAACCATCCCCTGTCCCCCAGCCTAGGGCTTCTCTATCTCAGCAGGCTGAGAGTTAATTCCACCACCTCTACCCTCTCTTACACTAGCTCCGGAGCAGTTTTTAGCTCTTTTCCTCCCACAGAGACAGGTTGCAGTTATCGGGATCATAGCAGGGCTGAAAAAGGCAGTCTACGAAGCAGTTAATTATGACTAATGTTAACCCAACAAGCTTTTATTTAAATTTCCCTGGATTGGCAACCTTTACATTAACTCCAGAATTCCAAAAATTTTATGCTAACACAGCAAAATTATAAAGTAAAGAAAGCAATTAAAAGTTCTCTATTGTCTTCCCTCTAAAGTAGGGTTTGCACTATCTTTCACACAGACTCACACTTACATTTATATACCAGACATTCTGATTTTTTTACTTCTTTTACAGTTTTCCCTTGTAGGGCTGTGGCTAGGGTGGGTTCTCTGGAGGAGGGGGCGGCATCGAGTCTACTGGCTCCTGTGGATCAGTAGGATTTAAGTCTTTCTCCTCCTCCAACCTTTTTTCCTGTACCAGACCCTTAGAGCATTGATGTCCCTCATGTCTTGGATCTAAGCAATTCCAATTAAATTCCACAGGGAGAAGGTGTCCACCGGGACCTTCTCTGGCCTGTGGGCAGAATAGTAATCCTGCAGATTTTTTCCTACTCTTCCATGTTTAAAGATTAACTGCCAACATCCTCCCTCCAGTTCCCCAGTCCAGTTGCTTGTCTCCCTTTCCTATTGTGCGTCAGAGGAAGACAATTTCTACAGAAGGGAGAAATAGAAACAGTGGGAGTTTCAGAGAAAACTACAGATGACTGCTGTAGTAGTGCTCCCTTTCAAAGCCTGAGGTCCAACCTGTGGAGAAAAATGACTCTTAGTCAGCCTGGAAAGATAAGGGTGTGTAGGGAGATTTCTTGTGAACTGAAAGCCTGGATGACCACCTGAAAGAAAAGATCTTTAATACAGTTACAGATGCTAAAATAAAACAACACATTAATAATAACTCCAGCCCCAGTTCAGCCTTAGAATGCTCATGTTGGACTATGATGTCATAGGCAGGGACAGGGTCTGTAAATCTCTCTGCCCTGCAGAGCTGTAAGCCCTGACCCTGGAAGTCTCCAACCACCAAAAGAGACAGGAAAGCCATAAATAAAAGTTCTTTGTTCTTGGAAACGTCACAAATTTATGCCTAGGGCTTTAAAATTTAATATAGCAAATTCACAAGGGTGAAGGCATCCACAGAGACCCCATATCTCTTACCCCTTTCTTTAAATTCAGAAAAATTTTTAATCATGCATTCAAGAGGACTGAGATGACCTTCCTTTGAGTTTCCCTGTCCCATTTTTCTTGTTCCAATTCTGTAAACTATTACACAAGCAGTAATTCCAAAACCAATCCAAAACACTACAAAGCACACTTCTAGCAATCAACACCCAGTCAGCCTCGGCTTCTCATGCATAACTTTCTCATGCACTCACACAACTGAAAGTTCTTCTCGGTCAGAAATTAAATACGAACAGGGAAACTACTGAAACAAAACACAGAAAATAGACAAAAAGACTAATCAGACCAGACCAAACCAGGACCCCAGATGCCGTCTCGTTGGGGCCTGGACCGGGAGATTATGCAGCATCCCGCTCTCCTCGGGTCCTAAATGGAACGTTCCCCAGACCAGACCAGACCAGACCAGATTTTCTTACCTCAACTTGAGGCCCAGAAGGCTTCAATCGATTGGATCGCCATTTTATGAGGAGATCACTCTGTCACCCTTGGAACTCGGGACAGAGACCAGAGTGTCCTCTCTGGGGTGTCCAGCCCTGGCCACTCGGCCAGGGTATCTCGCTGGGAGGCCTCCAGATGTAATGGGGCGACCCACAACAGACGACCACCAGACAGCCAAATAGAAAATTTAGGAAGCCTTTATTACGAACTCGAGTCCGGGCTCACGGTTCCACTGACACAGCAGGGAAGCACGAGAGCCCCGAACCTCTGCAGCAAGTGCCTTTTATCCTCAGCGCAGGAGGACTTGGCAAATTTTAATTGGCTAAGCATTACTAAATTTCATATACTGACTCTTTGTCTAAGCTTTTTGGTTATGCAAGTAAGCAGTCTAGATAACGGTTGTCCTTGCAGGAGTTGTTTGTCAAACTCTATGGCTTCTCAAGGCCGGGAGTGCCTTCAGGCACCTGGTGTTCTATATCACAAGATGTCACCTGGGAAACCCCCCATTCCTTCTTCCTCCAGGCCTGAAGTCACCCTGACCCTGATTCATTCTTTGTGGGGAAACGCAGTCTGGTCCTTGCCCCTCCACAACAACCCTGCCACTTTTCAGACAAGAGTCAGAGAAGAAGCATTTTAATTGGACAATAGTTTTCAGTCTACCTTGAGAGCACTGGATTTCACCCCTCATTTATGTCTCCTGTCTTCTCTGCATTTCCATGGTATTTAAATTGTATTGGTTTGATATACCTTCTAATTCCCCATACCTAAAGAAAGCATTCTTCAATTCTATGTTCCTTCTAGATATTGAGCCACCTTTGACTCCAACCACCTGCCAATATCAAGCTCCTACTCAGGAAACTGCTGATTATAGGGATGTAGCTTTTACAAAGAAGAGAGTTTCTTGATTCAAGAACTTACTAAGCACAGTAGAAGGAGAAGGGCTTGTGTTGACTGAGCACCCACTATGCCTGACCATGCCAGGAACACAATGGAAACCCACTCATAGCCACTCCCTCTGCTCTGTCTCATTGCTTGCCACCCTTACAAGAACTATCATCATCATCATCCTTTATTGGAGGAGGAATGGGATCAGAACCATTAAAAAAGTTGTCATGACTTAAAAGCTAGTGAGTGCCAGAGCTAGGATTTGAACCCACTAATGTCTGATACACAAGCCCACATACTACACCCATGTCTTCCAAATGGCTTAGAGCAAAGAATTCATAATTACACTATTAGGGTTTAGCCAGTGACATGGGCTGTGAAGGAATTCACAACTGAGAGAAGAGATGCAGGGAAGAAATTTATTTTACTTTCCAATGGATGGAAGGATCACTCAATACAGGCCTGGGAAGAAAGGGTGGCTTGCACTTTTAAAGAGCAAACAGTTGTTGTTGGTAAGCAACAAGGAAGGGAGGGAACTGTGTTGAAGTTGCCCAGATACCAGGAGGTTGTCTTGAAAAGTTAGGTTTTTTTACTTTTCAGGAGACTGTACTTCTGGCAGATGTCCTAAGGAGGTGTTTTTATCAGCAACTTCTTCCAAGCTTATAAAACATGCTTAGAGCAAAAGTTACAAAGAGTTCTAAAGGAAAAGGCTTGGGTTTGAAAAGGAGAAGGAAGGGTACTTTCTATTAGCCACAGACTCTTTGGTGGAATTATCCCTAAATAATTAAAACAGCAAGGAGGAGGGATTTGGGGGCAGAAGGGGAGCTTTGAGTAGAGCAGCCCTTATCTATCCAAATGTTTAAATAGAGGGGATGTTTAAGAAGATTCAACAATCTTGAGGTTTAATTACTAGGTGCTTATAAATTGTGAAAGGTCATAGCAAAAAAAAGGAAGAGGCCTATTTTCTATCCTTACTTAAATATATAACATAAATAATTGGAGAACCAAGGTACAGTACAACAAATTGACAAAATGTTCATGAAGGGTAAGAAATTATTGTGATGAGTTGGCCTGAGAAGTCCAGGTGATTATGCAATATAAAGATAATTTCATTGCATTTAAATTTAGTTGACCATATTTTCAATCAACATTATTTTCTTTTTTAAATACCCTTTCGGAAGTGCCCAATAGTTTCAGAATATGAAACAAAACTTGAAAGAATGTAAGACTGAAATGAATAAAATAAATGAAAATTCAATTGTAACACCCTATCTCATTTTACAAAACTGAAAATTTCAGGGTTAGAAACTTAAGATGGTTTTTGTCCTGAAATCTTTATTTTAATCTAAAATAATTAAAGCCCATAGAGTAGAACATTTTTTACCCAAAATAAAAATACAGAAAAGAAGTCAGGTTTCTGATTCCCAACCAACTTTGACTCTACATTATCATGGAAAATTCCTAGTTTCTTAAAATACTAATCTAATTATCAAATAGCCTTAGAATACAAAACAACAATGAATCCAAGGCCACTGAGGAAGAATTAGCTCTTGATTCAATCACTCATCTTCTGCAAGAAACAAAGCAGACTGCCCTGACAGTCACATCTTCCCTTCAAAATGTCTTACTTCCTTTTCCTCAGTCAAGTATGTAGGTACTTTGTTTGGTTCACAATTCCCACAGAGGATATAATGATATGTACATATACAGCCAGTTCTTTTAACAATAAATGTTCATTAAGTACTCAACTATGTGTCAGGCTCAATCCTGGGTTCTAAGAAACCAGCATCATCTAATGAGGAAAGAGCTGTCAAAATAGGTAATTAGATTATTTCAATTTTACCCCACCAATTCAGTAGGTATTTATTGAGACAAGCATTTGGCTAAACCATAAACAAAAACAGACATAGTTCTCTCAGTCCACTGATCCAATCATCATAAAATAAGTATAAAATTGCGACCAGGGCAAGTGATTCAACAAAGTGGCACCCAAGTGTCACACAAGTAAGTCATGAAGGCAGTCTTCCAAAAGCTGGAAAATTGAGGAAGGTGTCCCCTCTTTAGAAAAATGTTTGTGTGCATGTATACATGATTCCACAAACTAAAAATGTTTAAGTTTATGAAAAAGGTTATCACAAAGAACAATGAGGATAAGAGTGAGTAGAAGAAAAATCATGGGGGAGGAAAGATTAGACAAAATTCAGGTGACTCTGTGCACATCACTTCAAGCCATTTCTCAGAATAACAGTGAGTCCACCAAATGAACTGTCTATATGGAGATTTTTAATATGAAGTCTTAATTTTTATTGATGTTTTACCATTACTTAATTTATTAAAACTTACTTTAACTCCTCATAGGCATTTGTTATAGGAATAAATCATCTATCCTGTAAGACCACAATACTAGGACTTCAATTTGAAAATAACTTTTGAATAATTTCCTTGGAATAAAACACTCTAAATTATTTCTTCCCTCACAAACATACAAGGTATTTTTCTTGAGTCAAATTATTCTAATATTAGATAGAAACTTTTTTTGAATTTAGGAATCTTAGAATGAGAGAACCTAGCTTTAGCACCAAGAGAAATGTTAGGACATTTCTACTTCCACTAAACATAGTTCTGCCCTAGGGCCAGCTATCCAGCTCAATAATATCCTGAATACAATAGAAGTTCTGAGGATGTTGCTATGAGGTGATGATTGATGGCCTATCCATCAGTCAGTAAGAATGAAGGCAATGGCTAGTCTTTGGAATAACTTTAGAGTGGTGTTAGAATGAGCAGGTTTGAACCTAACAGTTATAATACCAAAAAAACAAAAAACAAAAGAGAAAAATGTCCAATATAAGTTGATAACAAGTAGAGGTTGATAGAGAAAATAAGAGAAATAATGATTATAAGAAAACAGAAGAAAAACAAAATATGAATTAGACAAAGGTCTTGGTTCAAATTCTTGGATGAAACTTTTCACTATCTGAAGATACACTTGTTCAAAAGATCTTGGGTCAGCTGTCTGTTCCCAAACAGCAGCTCCTTCTAGAACAAGCATGTCAAATGCAAAAGATACCATGGGCTAAATAAAAAAGGTTTAAGTTTATATGGGCCACAAAAAATCAAAGCTTCAATTTTCATAGAAACATAAATTTATTTTGATAGAGATATGCAGAATACAAAGGGCTGAGTAAATGAGTAATTATTAACATAAAATAATAGAATATTTTAATAAAAATTATTTTTTTTCTTGAGCATTAACTTGAGACAATGAATATCTGCACAAATTAATAAGCCTAACATAAATAAACCTATTTTTCTTCTTCTCTAAAAGCAAAATATTTCCTGTTGTGCATACCAAACAAGTCAGTACAAGACTAATGACATGGCACTAGGCTGCTAAAATATTTGCTGCTAGTATTAGTGGAGAGAAATGGTGCTCCTGCACGAAAGACATGTATGAGAAATGAATGTAACACAATTATAGCAATTAATCATTAATGAACCTTGTAGTAAATTAATAACCAGAGGCCCAGTGCATGAATTAATGCACATTGAAAAGAAATTAATTAGAAGAAATATTTTAATATTGCTATTCACCCTTTCTCTATAATAGAAGTGTCAATCAAATTCATGACAATGACTAGAGACCTGCTGCACAAAATTTGAGGGGGGTGCCCTCAGCCCAGCCTGCACCCTCTCCAATTCAGGACCCTTCAGGAGATGTCCAACTGCTGGTGAGGCCTGATCCTAGGAATTGGACCTAAACCAGCCGTCGGACATCCCTCTCACAATTTGGGACCACTTATAGAGTTTTTCTATAATTCTTTTTTTAATGATCTTTTTATAAGTGCTGGTATGTCCCTCAGCAACTTGGTGTTAAAGTTGATATGGCCAGGATGAAAATACAAATCCCATCACCCATTTTACTACTATTTTGACAAGGAAATGCTTCAACCAATCCTGGAAAAAGAAGATATATAATAACTAAAAGGTGTTTAAATCCCACAGAAGCTGGACATTGGATAAGGTGTTCACAAGCCCTTGAGGTCTTGGTTTCTTCTGGTCATGTCCCATCTTTTTAGTTTTTCCAGAATTATGTTCTTGACAGGTAACATGTGACCTCAAAATAACCTGGGCTGTTTGTTTTTTTTTTTCCTTTAAATTTTTCCACAAATGTTGATTTAAGAAAGTAACCAAATACTTTAAGGGTTTAGTTAATGTTATAACCTTGGTGAAGGCTGCTGTGTGACATCATAATCTGCAGCATTTCCTTTAGCTTCCATATTATCTCTCTTTTTGTAAGCCTCAGCCTTTATCATAGCCACTTCCACAGGAAGTAGGAGTGCATCTAAATGCTCCTCAGTATAGCCAGAGGTTCTAGCAGAGGTGAGATGCCCCCTTTGTTTCCAAAGCACTCCAAAGTTCTGTACTACTCCAGAAGCACATCTGTGATGTTTGCTCTCTGTTTCTTTGCCCTGGGTTGATTTTACCTTGGGTACAGAACTATGTTTCACAAGATGGAATAAATTGGTGCAGTATATTCTGCTTGATAACCTCCACGAACACATACTGTTAGGTGAGAGTTGTCAATGGGAGTCTCTACTAAAGCTGAGTGAGGTACAAGAAGAGCTCTGACTGAGGGAAGATAGCTGGGCTGCCCCCTTGTTCTTGGAGGGTAGGAGACGCAGTGAATCCTGAATCAGGGGCTGCAGCAGTGAGTGACAATGCTCATCACAGGGACACTTAGGTGGTTTAATCTAAAAGTCATAGGGGAGCAATAGGCAGAGGCTTCATTGAACCTCTAGGCATGACTGTCCAGTATATTATTCCCCTCCTGACTCAAGACAAAAGGCATTAACATTCCCAGGACAGAGGCACAGTAAAAAGAGCAAAATTCACTAAAGAGAAGCAGGTGGCTTCGAAGGAATGATGAAACCCTTGGTTTGGGGTTATGTACTAAAGCAGAATGGAGGGTGCCAATTTAATTGGTGGCCTTGATGTCTTAAACAATCAATATCCTTGTTCATTACACTTCTTTCCTGACAGGACCATGGTGTTATAGGGCTGGTACAGAGTATGAGAATGGCTTTAAATAGAAGGCATTTACTAAAGGTCTGGGTCCTTCCTTTGCTTCTGGTTTCTAGGAATATTGAGGAGATTTGTATAAGTTTCGTGGATCTATTTGAACTTTAATAGGTTCTACTCCAATTATTTTTGCTATTTCAGTGGAATTTTTAATCCCATAAAATATCAGTATGGTGTCAAGAGTTTTACCTGGGATATAAATCAAACATAATGAAGAAGGAAAAAGTATATCTAGAACAGAAATCACCCAATTATAAGTAGAGGAGTCCTCTGGAATCTCAATAGTCCATTTGCAAAATAAGTCTCTCCCTATTAAATGTGCAGGGATGATATTACAAAGCAGGAAGGAATGTTTGTCATTCAAGGGCTAAACATTACAAGTGAAAGCTGGGAGACTGGAAAAAGTTGTGGGTGATTTAAAGTATCTACCAGCTATTGTAAGTTTACTCTGGGGAAATATTTGACTAAAGATAGTAGGGGGATTTAATGTAGAAAGAGTAGCAGCCATATTCACCAGGAACTGATCAGGATAGCCATCTATATTTATAGTTAAATTCATGTTGAGTATTTAAGGGTAAAACAAGAGAGTAGATACTTTTTCTTTCCGGGTTGGATTGGTTCAAATCTGAATTAAATGATTTTTTGGTCTTGTTTACACTTTGCATGATTTACAATATATGTAAGTGTCCTTGTTAGAGGTGTTCACCTGGGCACCATGCCACCTAACTATTTGACCTATAGGGCATGCATCTATTTTAGGTCCTATTTCATTTTCACTTTAAATACTTTCCCAGGTGTTGTATTTCAAATAAAGGAGTTAATTCCCACTCTAATTTCTGTTTTTGAATTAGATTTCAAATTTGAAATTTAATTTTATGATAAAATAAAATGAAGTGGCCACTGTTCCACTGGTGCCTTCCTTAGCTCCTGGTGCTGCTGGAAAATGTTTTCTTGTCAATCCTGAAAACCTCCTAGAATTGTTTGTTTTTTTTTTCTCTGAACTGAACCAGAGTTTGTTTGCTTACATGCACAAACAAAAGCAGTGTGCACGCAGTAGAGAAATATCCCTGTGATGTACAAGTTGAATATTAAGATCAATGGCAGTTCAGAGAACAGGGGAGCTTGTGCTGCAAAACACCTGGCTCACAGATGAGAGGCTTCATAGATCCAAAATCATGTCCTCAGGAGTAGGAGGTGCAAAGTCGTGGGTAAAAGTGATTGGTCAGGAGTGAGGTAAGAGCAGTAGATCACGATTTCAGGTCTTGAGATCAGATTTCGAGTTCAGCAGTTTGGTGACATGGGGATGTGGCCAAAGGATTATCTGCCTTAGGGCTCAGGAGCTGATACACAAGTAAGGGCATTGATAGGGCCTGGCCATCATTTCTGGCTGACTCTGGCATTCATGATTAGTAAGGGAAAGGCCAGACTCACCAGCATTCTACAAAGAAACTGCACAGAGGGCTGGGGCTACATGTCAAATCAGTCATAATTTAAATCAAGGCCTCAGTTTCATTCATGGGGACAATGGAGTTCAGTCAATTTTAATTGTAAATGTTTCAGATATGGCTTTTAGAGACTTTTCTAGACTTTTTTTTTTTAACCTTTAAGTTTTTTATAGAAAGAGGAATTGGTAGGTCCCTTCCAAGTTCTGTCTAATCAACTTTGACTGCCAGGATTGAAAACCTGGAATCTTTGCAAATGTTATCTCTGATAAGGGTTTAATCTCTAAGATTTACAGGGAACTCATACAACTTACAAAAGGAAGATAAACAACCCAATCACAAAATGGGCAAAGAACCATAATAGACACTTTTAGAAAGAGGTCATACAGAAGGCCAAGAAACATATGAAAACATACTTAAAGTAACTTTGTGGCAGAATGCTTGGGAAAATGATCAGCCAGCACTCTGAGGGAGGAAAGTTTAACCTTTATTTCACAGACCTGCCAATCCAGGGGAATTCTGAATACAAAGCCTGAAGTGAACTCATGGGGAGGCTCTGGTCTATATATCTCCTCTTGTGGTGGCCCCTGTAGCTCCACCCAAGTCAGCTGTAGCAGGGCCCTAGGGTTAGGCTCTGCAGTTCCGCCCAAGTCCCAGTTTCAATATCAAACAGTTTCTTATGTGTACATGTCATCAATGGTATCTGGATACTGCACAAATGGTGGCAATGCTGGTCCGACCCTCTCTGGTTTGGTCCTAGGCATCCTGTAGCGATGCACTGCTTCTGACTGCTTGCATGGCAAGGCATCATCCGTGTCTTCCATCTCTGGACTGTTTCTCCGCTTACCTCCATGGTTGGCACAGACCTGTCAGTTCCTCCCTGTTGCAGGAGTCCACTTGGTCTTGGAGTTGTTTTCTGAAAGTATATAAACATATTCTTGACCAAGAGTTAATAAAGGAATCTTTTCTATAAAATTGACTTGGGGTCCTTTTATTTTTGCCTTCCCACTTTTCCTTTGGCTTATTTTGACACCATGTGTGTTTTTCATGGATGTCTTGCTGTTAGTATTACAAATGGAAATTAATTTTTTCTAAAGTGAAAATTTTCTAGATGTAATTTACTTACCAGATATTTTTCCTTATATGATATTATCCTACTCCCTCCCCCTCTTTTTTGATTAATGGAGAATATGGTAAAAAATTTTAATGCAATCTTGATAGCTTTAAATTTTAATTTTTTGCACACAAATATGACTGTTTTATGTTCATTACATATTAAGCAATTTTACCATGAGATGAGCTATCAATAGAAATTTTAATTAATACTTTAGAAACAGCTTTTTGTCCAGTACACTTAAATTTTCTTGGGTGTTCACTTGTTTCAGTTCGCCAATTTAAATTAATTTGAAAGCTTGATAACTTCTTTATGTCAAATTTAATATTCTACCAACAATCTTAGATTACCTGTATATATTAGCAGAAAGGTTTATTTGCATTGAGTAGACACTGAACATTCCTAGTGCTAGGCTGAATTTAGATATAGGGCAGCTGCTGTCAGCATGATTCTGTCTGTTACCTGGGTCCTGATCTGTGCTGGGCCACATCTCTGTCTGTTACCTGGGTCCCGATCTGTGCTGAGCATGGGAAGCAAGGTACCCATGGGGGCAGGAGACCGCCCTCAGAAGGGGTGAAGGCTTAGACCCCTTCAAGGTTGAGGGCGGGGGGGGTGAGGGTCTGTGCCCTACCTCTATTGACCCCCAAGTTCTCTCCTGATGGCCCCTCTGTGACTGTGCCTGTCTTAGGTTGTTCCTTCCCTGAGGAATTTTACCCAACTCTGGCTAACCAGTCATCCTCTGGGGCTAAGCAGGGTGTTGTGAGATTTAGTTCTGTCTCCATGGTAGCCTATGCCCCCCGTGGCCTCCACACCCAGCACCTGCCTTGGGGATCCCCTCGTCTGCTGGCAGGGCGCCGACACTGTTCACTTATCTGGGGGAATTCAGGTTCCTCCTCCAGGGAGGGCCCAGCTCACACCATTTGGCAAAAGACAGATCTATTATACCAGCCACCTGGAGGCTTCAACCTCAGTGTGAATAGAGAGCTCAGGGTACAGCTGAGGGCCTTTGGGTTGTGAGAAGAGGGTCCTTCTTGAGAAAAGAGGAAAGAAGGTCAGTAGAGAATCCTCAAGTGCCTTCCCAGTGTCTCAATTCCTTCTGAAAGGGATTAAATTCTTTCACGTCCTCTTTTTAAATTGCTGCTAAACATTCAAAGAATTACTTTGTAAGTTCATTTGGGATAGTTGTATAATATGCCATTGTGAAATATCAGAAATTAAATGATATTGTAAGATAATATCATGTAAGGATATTCTTTGCTCTAAGCCATGGCAATCAATTTCAAATGGGCTGTCAATTTCATTTTTGGAAGAAAATAAAAAAAAGTTTCCTTTAAGTGTCGTAATGATTGTAATTGAAAGTCAATATATTTGGCCTCTTGAGCTAAGGTAAGTAATCTGTGTTTTGCCTCCCTGAATAAGTTTATATAAAGTTACAAAAAGAAATTGTAGTGAAGTTTAAACCACTCCCGTAGCTCCCCTTCATGGCTCATGCTATATTCCCACTTGTATGGCGCCGCCTAGTGCACCACCTTGCCCTGCCCCTCCACCTGACAACTCCTGAAGACCCTAGAGAACCATGCTTAGTTGTGATTTCCCACACTCTGCCCCTCCGGCGCTCCCCACCTTTTGCCTTTGACCTGAGTGTCCACATCTCAGTAGCAGCCCCACAGTATCCCCATCCCTTGACTAAAAGCCTAAAAACAATCCTTGAATCCTCTCTTTTTTCACTTCTTATGTCTAATTCATTTGCAAATCCTGGTCATTCTACCTCCAGAATCTGTCACCTGGCTGGATACTTCTCTCTGTTCCACCACCACTAACTGAGGCAGGATGATAGCTCCACTGGGTCTGGGAGAAGCTCCACTGCCTTGCCTGTCCTTCCCGCTTCCCCACGCCCCCAACTACCAGCCTCATCTGAAGCCACAGTGGCCTTTCTCCAACATTAACAAGACTAACACTGACAAAAACCTTCATGTCTGTCAATTGAGTTGTAAATCAAGTCCTCCACACAGCCTACAAGGCTCTACAAGACCCTTGGTGACCTTGCCCTGACCCTCTTGGAGCTTCATGTCTTCCCCTCTTTCCCGCTGGGTAGTTCTCACACATCAAGCTCATTCTGCCCTGAGGCCTTGCACTTGCTGTTCTCTCTGTCTAAAATGTTCTTGCTTCTCTTCAACATGGGCAGTTGCCCTGAGCTTCCAGCACGCCCTGTTCCACCTTTTCAGCCCTTGTCACCCTCGGGAGTTCTCCTGTTTATCTACCTTTACCCTTCACTGCAGGCCATAGTGTTTCTGCTGCTGCCCCAGGCTTCACCATCATCCGAGAGATCAGCGCCATATGGGTGGTCACACCACAAACTTCTCCTTCTGCCCTCCTCGTTAGGGCCAAAGGTCTGTCTGCCACTATGCTCCCCGGCTCTAGAGCAGCTCCTAGTCAAATGAAGCACTCATGAATGTTTGTTGAATGACTAAATGCACACAGAAATGTCACACACCCTCCTCTGAAACCTTCTCCCCAAAACATGTCTCCATCCTGGCAACTTCCATTATATACCTTTTTACTTAACTCTCTCCCCATCTAGACAATGAACTAACGAGGCTAGGCCTGGCTCTTATTTTACCTCTTAGCGCCCATCCCAGGGACAGATGCACAAGTGGGGTAGGCAAACTGATGAGGAGTAAAGGGCTGTTGGTGACCTCCTTCTCTACAGTGGGTCCCCCTGCCTGCAGCGGCAGATAAGGCCACACAGAAGAGATAACAGAGCAAGTATACAGACCTCACACCTTTTACCTCCTAGGTTAGCCCTCTGAGGCTCCACTGCATTCCTGCCCCTGAAGCCCAGTAAGTAGCTATTTCCTTATAATAAGTTCTCTTTCTTGTTCCAACTGGTACAGTGGATACGGGCTCTTTGCTGTGCTCTTTGCAACCAAGAATCTTTAGGAAAGCAGGATCCAGCAGAAAGAGGCTCCCCCTGCTCCCATGCTAGCAAGGTCTCAAGTCTGCCAAGCGTAACCCACCTGCTCAGAAGGTGCAAAGCAGCTTCTCCTTGCAAAAGCACTGCATCGGGCGCTGAGACTAGAGGCTGCCTGCCTCCTTCTTTGCCAATGCCATGGCCCAGGCAGGGGACCAATCTCTTGGTCCTTCGGGCACATTTATGTAAAAATTAATGTAAATCTTGATTAATCAGCTGGTAGCTTCCTAAAAACTGTATGTGAGTCACATTTTTTAAAGGTGGAGTCCCCTCCCCTCCCTATGGCAGGCTCACTTCCTCTTGGATTTATCTCCAGTTGGCAGCTATAACCCTCACTTGCATTCCTCTCCTTCCTCAGAGGTTCACCAATCAACCAACCACATGGTCAGGAGCCTGTTGCCTGTAAGACATTATTCACTATCAGCAAAGAGAATAGGGGAGGCACCAAGTGCCCCAGGGAGCCCGCTCTCTGCACATCCTCCACAAAACCACGTGAATAGCCAGCTTCTTATTTATCTCTTCTGTCAATTCAGAATTTCTTCTATTATTTTTTTCCAAAGAAGTGCCCATGGCTACTGAGCAGCCTATCTAGGTTGCCATAGAAATTGAGAATCATAAAAGGATGTTTAGAAACGTAGGCACTTCTATAAATCCTCATTAACAGCAATTGCGATTGTCTGCAGTCATCACAGAGACTACTCATGGTATGTTCCGAGAAATAAGCACAGATAGCTCAGAGCCTGCAGTCCTGCAGAGGGGTAGCAGAGTCGGGTAGTTTAAGAGCCTGATTTAAAAACAAGTCATGCCAGGCCCGCAATATCTTTTGTGTCAGTTGGAAGGACCCTGGTCAGCCAACTTCTCCATGGTCTTGACTTCTCTCAGGCCCTGTCTTGTTCTCTGGGACATCTGAGAGACTATGGCCTATCTCAGCAGCTCCTAACCAGCTTCAGAAGGAAATTGCTGAGTGTATCTGAATTATCTTTAGTTGTTCATAATCTACCTGTTTCCACAAAAGTTCTGAGGCAATTTACAAAAGTTTATGTAGCATCCAAACATAAATATTGACAAGTTAAGACATCAGAACAAATGGTTTACCTGGTAGCTTTTTTGTACAAGAAACAGAAATGAATTCAAGCTAGCTTTATAAGAAAAAAGGGGGAGTACAACAAAACCACAGCGGTTCTCAACCTTTCTAGTGTCGCAACCCATAGGTTGAGAACCGCTAGCAGGGTCACCTAAGGCCATCAGAAAACACAGATCTTTACATTACAATTCATAACAATAGTAAAAATTACAGTTATGAAATAGCAACGAAAATAATTTTATGGTTGGGGGTCCCCACAAGGTGAGGAATTGTATTAAAGGGCATTAGGAAGGCTGAGAACCACTGAGCTAGAGGCAGATACAAAAGTGGCTCTGAGCTTCTGAGCTGCCCAAGTGCCGAAAGTTGGCAGGTGCCACTAGCACAGAAACAAACTTCCTTCCCAGGAGAACTCTGTTTCCTCTAACCATGCGGCCTCACAGACATTTCTCCTCCAAGTCTGCATGTGGTGGGCAGGTCTGTGTCCTCAGGGCCTCCCTACAAAACGTGCCATATCATCATTCCTGAAATCTCTTTAATGACCTTCCAAGAGGCCAGAAGACATTGTGCCTCCAGAACCAGGCCTCATTATTATCCCCCTTATACAGATGAGAACCCCAAGTCAGAGAAGCCAGTCAACCCTCCCAAAGCCTTGCAAGAAATAAGCAGCAGCAATGAGATAACCCCACCACACTGATGAGGAAGCACATTCCCAATCAGCTCTGCCAGATGAGACTCCTGGTAGAGCTTCAGAAAGAGACCTGAATTTGCTCTTTCTCCCCAGGCTCTTCCTTGTGGCACAAGCAAAGAGAGTAAGCCAGAGGAAATACAGAGGGACAGAGGGTCCAGGACCTGCAAGAAAAACACGATGGGCAGGCACAGAAGATGCAACAAGTGTGGGATAAGTTCGCTCTCACAATACTAATAAAGGCCTGTTACAGATATACCCATAACAACAATCAGCTCAGAAGGACTCTAGGTTCCGAGTTAGGTCAGACTGCCAGGTAGCAAAAGTCATAGCTCACACCACATGGGTGAAGCATGACTGAAAGGTAGTAGCTTAGAAAGGCAGAGGCTAGGTGCAGGGCTAGAAATAGAAACCTCAGGGCCCAGCAGACAGGTCTGCAGGGAGCCCCTGACATGTGGGAAAATGCTGCTGAAACCTCCAACACATTGCTTTTCACCTGTGTGCATTGCAAGGGAGGTCTCATGGGAGAACATTTCCAGCAGCCAAAAGCAGCACAAGGCAGCACGACAGGGTGACACAGGGCTTGGAGCACTTCTTGGGAGTGATCTTCTGCCTGTGGGAGGAATAATGCTGGGGAATGTGAGGCACACCCCAGGACCACAGACACTGGGCATGGGGCCAGGCGTGTAGAGGACCAGAGCTCTCAGAACAGGAACATGTCTACATGCCCGAGCCCGGGTGTCAACTGCTGCTGATTCCAGGGAGGGTGAGTGGATTGAACAATAGTTGCCACAAAGAGAGACCCAGGACCTACCACCAGTAGCTGTGAATTTGCACTAGAGGTTTTGGAAATAGTTTTTGCAAGTAGAATAAGGAATCTCTAGATGCAATCATCCTGAGGTTAGAGTTAAATCCAGTGGCTGGTGTCCTTATATAAAGAAAAAGAAAAGGAGATTCCCAGAAGGCCATGTGAATGGATGCAAAGATGGGAGGCACGTAGCTACCAACCATGAAAAACCAAGGACTGCTATCAGTCCCAGAGATGCAAAACGAGCATGGAGTTGATTCATCAGAAGGAATCAATCTTGTCAGGACCTGAAGATAGGACTCTGCTCTCCACAACGGTGAGAGAACAGATTTGCTTTAAGCACTAAGTCCATGGTACTGCTGGTATGTTATACAGTCCTAGGAAGTTAATGCAGAGGGTAATTTGCTGGTATTCCATCTTATGAGTCATTTCTGTCCATTAGTGTGACTGCCCAGAGCACTCTGTAGAGAACCTGAGGCTATTCAGGCTCCACGGGGACATGCCGTGACAGCCGGTAAGCCAGCAGTGGTGAGGCTGAGGGGTGGCAGCGCATGAGTGCGGATCGATCTCCCTATCCCAACATTTGCATGGTACCCAGTACTGAAAACGAAAAGATTGGTAACATGATTCTTGCCCTCAGTGACCTTACAATCTAGCACCAGAACTCAGTTAGATCGAGGCTCATTTGATCTTCCTGAGAAACAAGGGGAAAACCAATCATAACAGCTTTGATAGCACAGAGTTATCAGCAGGAAATGCTCATACAAAATATCACTTACAGGAAGAAGAGCAAGCCAGGCATTCTACCTGATGTCAAATTCAATGGTGGCCAAGGACACTTAAAATGATGTATGGGTGTGTGGACATGGTAGAAGTATGGCTTATTTATTTTAGAAAAACTTTCAAAGGTGAAGGTTGCCATCAAATATTTAAATTTATTTTCATACTAGAGGCCCGATGCACAAAATTTGTGCACAGGGGCTGGAGGAGATGAGAGAAGTTGTCCTTCAGCCCAGCCTGCTCCCTCTCCAATCTGGGACCCCTGGCGGGATGTCTGACTGCCCATTTAGGTTCAATCCTAAATGGGCAGTTCTGACTGCCCATTTAGGTTCAATCCTAAATGGGCAGTCGGACATCCCTCTCACAATTCAGTACTGCTGGCTCCCAACTACTCACCTGCCAGCCTTCCTGATTGCCTCTAACCACTTCTGCCTGCCAGCCTGATCATTCCCTAACCACTACCCTGCCAGCCTGATTGATGCCTAACTACTCCCTTGTCAGCCTGTTTGCCCCTAACTGCCCTACCCTATGGGCCTGGTCCCCCCAACTGCTCTCCCCTGCTGGCCTGGGTCCCCCCCACTAACTGCCCTTCCCTGCAGGCCTGGTCTCCCTCAACTTCCCTCCCTTACTGGCCATCTTGTGGTGGCCATCTTCTGTCCAAATGGGGGCAGGATCTTTGACCACATGGGGGCAGCCATCTTGTGTGTTGGAGTGATTGTCAATCTGCATATTACTCTTTTATTAGATAGGATAGGGGCCTGGTGCATGGGTGGGGGCCAGCTGGTTTGCCCTGATGGGTTTCCTGGATCAGGGTAGGGGCTCTCTTGGGGCATGGGGTGGCCTGAGCAAGGGGCCTGTGGTGGTTCGCAGGCCTGCCATGCTCCTCAGTGACCCAAGTGGAGGCCCTGGTGACGGATTTATTTATCATTTACAATTGAAAGTTTGTAGCCTTAAGTGGAGGCCTCGGCCAGCCAGGGTGTGTGGAAAACTTGGCCTCTTCCATCACCAGGGGCAACCCAAGCCTCTCTCCTGCTCTCTCTGTGGCTGTAGCCATCTTGGTTGGGTTAATTTGCATACTTGCTCCTGATTGGCTGATGGGTGTGGTTTGTGGGCATAGCGGAGGTATGGTCAATTTGTATATTATTATTTTAATAGATAGGATAAGCTAGGCCCATGCTATCCCAGCACCCAGTCTCTTTTTTTCCCCATTATCTTCTGAGAAATTTATTTTCCGAACTATCACCTCTCCCAGCCATGTCTCAGGAGGCAAAATGGATGAGAGAAATCATATTTTCCATGAACTCTCACACCTGTCGGCCTTTCCTCCTATTAGTACCTCTGCTTCAAATCTACTTTCCTACACCACCCTTCACCAAATGGTAAAATTACTCACTCTTCAACTTCAGCCCAAATAAGTATCTCTCCCTGCATAACCCATTCTCCTTCCCCACATGAATGAATGACCACCCCCCCTACACACACACACACATACACACACACACACACACACACACACACACCCTGAGCCATCATGCAGCTCCTCGACTTCAAACACAGCACAGGCATTGTACCGCTGGCTCCTGTCTTGTGTCTGTGCCATCCACTCTGCAGTTAGATCCTTGGGAATGTGTCTTGTTCACTGTCAGCCAGTCTCTAGCAGTGTGTCTGGCAAATAGAAAATGCTTGATAACACTAAATATTCAGTGGTCATAAAATATTTAACATATGTGAATAATGCTTCAAGATTAGCTATGATTTATTGATGTCCTCTAAAGGGAAGTTGAGAGCCATTTTTGCAAGGTTTTCTGGGTTAAATACCACAGCACTCCCCTCCTCCCTCTGCTAGCTGCTCCTAGCTGCCTATCTAGCAGCCACTTCCATTCAGTCATTGAAGGCTTGTGCATATCATCTTTTTCTACTCTAGCTTTTCCATCATCCTAGGTTATGTCAGCACCCACAGGGGTGACTCCACAGACAGCCTTTGATTCAGTCTCTTGACCTACTCATTTCTATGTGTCTGCTCTTTCCCTCTGCCTCACACCTCAGAACTTCCATGAGCCAGCAATATTATGCTCATGAATCACTGGAATAAGTACTTTCAGCCACTGTCTCCTCCTCCTCCTTGCTTACTCAACTACTTACTCTCAATATGACAGTTCCTAGGTCATTAGCCCTCTCCTTTCTTCATATACTGATTCAACTTAGCCTCTATGATACTTGGTTTTAATAACATTTTGCCTGTATCCTAAGATGCCATGCCCATCTGCTGCTTTTGTTTACATCATCCAGATAAGACCCATGTCTGGGAAAACCCAACTGGATGCCATCTCCATGCCTCTCTCCAACAAGGGCATCTCAGATGCACTACACCTTCCTGACCCTCACATTCAAGTGAGTCCACAACTCTGGCAAACAAATCTTCCACATCATGTCTTGTCACTCCATAGTAATATATTCCAAACTTAATCTATTTTTCTTAAGTTTCTGCCCCCGATAGCTATATTCTTTTCTTTCATCAAATACTCTTCACAGAGAAAGAAGATATCAGACAGAAAACTCCCACAACCAAAACACACAGACCTTCCTGAGAGGCAACCCATCTTGTCCTCCTTCACTCTGACAAAGCAGAGGAGCTGACACAGCTATCTCTCCATCTGATCTTTGGATCCTATTGCCATCTTTTACCTTCAGAGTTGTTAACCATCATTTATCCTTTTACTTCCAATATTTTATAACCTTTATCCAACTGATCCTTCTTTGCTCTTAGACATTTGCTCACCATCAGCACCAGAATCCAGTTTCAGCCACTGCAATATCCCTTCTGTTCTTCATAGTCAAATTTAAGGAAAAGTTGTTTACACTCACTGTTGCATTTCTTCTTCTCCCACACACTCCACAACCCACTCTGATCTGTATGTAATGCCATCATTCCACTGAAATGACCCTCGCTACTGCCTCCACTGAAGTCCATGCAGCCATGTTCAATGGACACTTTCTGGGCTTCATCTTTATTGACCTCTCAATAACAATTGATTCTGTTGACCTTTCTCTTCTCTGCACCATTTTTCTGTGGGCCTTCATGATCTAGAATGTCATGGTTCAATGTCTCCTCCTCTAGTCATACCATCTTCATCTCTTGTTCAGGTTTACCCTCTTGCTCTAGCCCATAAATAGTGAAATTTCTCAAGATGTAGTCCAAAGCATTTCTTCTTCTTTCAATTAACACTGTCTTCTATGCCTACAGCTTGAGCTACCAGCAAAACAAAGATGATTCCACATTTATAAAACCAGTCCAGACTTTCATTTGGGTCTTTATGAAAAAGTTCCTAATTGACACCTCCTCTTAGATGTTCCCAAGTTTTTTTATACTGTCAGAATCTAAAACCTAACTTTTGTTCTTTCCCTCCAACCCGACCCTGACCTCTTCCAAGAATTATATCTGTCAATGGCATCATTAACCACTCTGCTGCTCAAGCCAGAAACATCGGTATCTTCCTGACACCCTCCTCCCTCATTCACCATATTAAATATATCACCAAGCCTATTGACTTTAATCTCCTAGTAGTTACTGAACTATCTACCTTTTCCCATCTCTTCCCTGGATGACTCCAGTGGCTCTCTAGTCAGGAATGGTTCTAACTCATTCCCACACCACATCAGAATGATTTTTCCCTAAATGCAAATTCCATAGTCATCCACCCTTCTCCATCTTTGGCTGTAATCTTATGGGAGGCATTTATGTATCTCCTCTGGGCTATAGTAGCTTTCTTCTCCCAGAACTAAACACACCCATATGAACTGTAATTGTCTATTGCATCACACATACACATGGACAACATGAACAACAATCACTTGTGAGCTTTTTGAGACAAGAGCTATCTATGTTTTATTTATATCTGTATAATAAGTAAAAGTGTGTGGAAATAAGCTTAACTAAAGTGAATTAGACTGAACCCTTTATTTTTTACAGTAGAAATCGCAGAGGGTCTGCTGTCTTCTTAAACTTCCCCTTGCCCCCACTTTCTATTTAGTCAGTATATGAGCTGATAATGTGTTGTCAAGCTGCTCAATAGTTTCTAAATAGTGGCTAAATCTGCGAGACAGTGACTTTGAGTGATGAAATGAAACAGAGCTTTTGCCCAGTTGGGGTGGGCTGAAGAAGAGGAAGGAGAATATGAATCTGTGACCATAGGGGTGGGGATGAGGAGTGTTGACCCTGCTGGACATAGGGGATGCAGGCAGAAGAACAGGGTTATCACTGTTCTGCCAGAACCTGTTTTCACTTGATTCTCAGTTCAGCCTCCTCTTCTCTACTGATTGCATGAGCTCCTCCTCCAGGGTTGCACACTCTTCCTTGGCAGCAGACCGTAGCAGTAATGAGCCACAACAGTGAGCCAACCACAGGCAGGTGGCATGGAAGTTGGCTCCTTCCTCTTGAAGGAAAGTTCTTCCTGGAGACCAAGCAAATGAATAGAAATCATGTTGAGACATTGTTTATAATGAGACATAAATCTTACAGAGTATCTTCCAAGAAACAGACCAAGAAGACACAGAGAAGTCCTGGCAGGTATCACCAATGTTTTTGCCACTGACACATTTCCATGAGCACACTTTCCTGGACTTGAATGTTTTCATCCACATGATCTCAGGCAAGATCTCTAAACACTATGGACCCACTGTCCTCATTCATGAAAGTGTGCACCTGCATTCAGTGTGAAACAAGATTAATCTTAGTTTGGATACATAAAGTTCCCAGCATGAGGCCTGATGCATAAAAAGAGCTAGCAGCAATTGAACTGCACTGTTCCAGGGGCTACCTGGCTACCCACTCCACCTGAAACACTGAAAGGAAATAAGACTGCTTTAGTTCAGAGATCAAGGAAGTACTCGACATGTATGAAGGGATGGAACATGTGCTCAATGAGCATTTAACATGAGCCGAGCCCTCTGTGTGGGGGTGTTTCTCACCACAATTCTGTGGGTTGGACATTATCA
This sequence comes from Lasiurus borealis, assembly GCA_004026805.1. Classification (NCBI taxonomy): domain Eukaryota; kingdom Metazoa; phylum Chordata; class Mammalia; order Chiroptera; family Vespertilionidae; genus Lasiurus; species Lasiurus borealis. The sequence continues at coordinate 33,314 of PVJN01003879.1, forward strand.
CTCCCATTGCAGAGGAGTCAGTAAGGCTTAGCAAGGCCATCCATTGTGCTTTCCAAACATCAGTGAGCAAATGGACACAGTCAAGGACGTCCAATAGCTGGTGAGGTCAACCCATGAAGGCACCAGATTTGGAAGAATGCTTTTTGTTGAGTTTGTGTTACAATGAATACATATGTGACTATAGACTTATCAAAAAACTTAGCAGACATTTTGGAGGCTGCCACCACAGCAACAGCCAGCTAGGGGAATCTTAAAATTTCCTTACGTGAGTTCCATTAGACAAGAGAATTCATCTTAATCACTTTCTGGCTGAACAAGGTGGGGCTTGCTCTGTTGGGAATACCTCCTGTTGTACTTGGATAAGGCACCTCTGATTAAATAGAGATGGAGCTGGATGAAACCTGGGCACAGGCCAGATGGTGAAAAGCAGAGCCCACATTTACCTCATGGTTCCTTATATCTTCAGCCAACTGATCCTTTGATAACTTAAATCAGATCATGTCACTCCTCTACTCCCCAGCTGATGGCTCCCCAGTTCGCATAGCATAACACCTGAACTCTCACAAGGCCTGCAAGTCTGCTGGAAGCTCCTATGTGGCTCCAGTCTTAACTCCTTGCTGGCTGCCTAGTAATGCCACCTTATCCCACTCAGGGCCTTTGTGCTGCAGTCCCTTTTGACTAGTCCTACTGCATACCTTCAAATGACCATCACCTTCATTTCATTCAGTTCTCAGCCCCAAAGGTCCTCCTCAGAGGCCCTTCCTGGACCACCCATCCACAGTTGTACCTTCACCAGACCTTCATCCTTACTGTGCTTGATTTTTCTTTATAACATTACAACTACTTAACTTTACATTTCATTTGCTTGCCTATTTATCACCTGCTTGTTCTCACCAGAATGTGAACTTTAGGAAGTCAAGGACTTGTCCATGTTCTATCCCCAGTGCCTGGAAATTACTTGGCACATAGGCAACCAATAACTATTTGTTAAACAATCAAATGAGAGCATAGTGTAGGCTTTCTTCCTAGTGTAAATGGGCCTTAGGTGGGGCTCGGGGTTCAGAGGTTTGAATCCAAATACGGAAATGAGTCTCTGACCTCTTTGGGGGCTTTTTCGGCTTTTCTGGACTCAGAGCTACAGAGATCCTTTTTTGGAGGGATGAATCCAGATGAAAATGAGGAAGATGAAGAGAAGAAGGGGCCATATGGGGACCTGGGAGCTCAAGGTTTGAGGACTCCCAGCCCCCTGAGGAATTTGGCTTCAGCTTCAGCCCTGGAAGGGCATGTGTTTTCAGGATAATTTCAGCTTTGATGACCTGGTATGGGATTTTAATAACATCTTTAATGAGATGGGGGCCTGGGCCTTGCCTTCCCATACTCCTGAACTTCTAGGTACTGAGTCAGAGACACTGAGTGAGATTGCAGGAGGAACAGCGCTTTAGGACTCGGTGCTTAAGTACCCAGAGAGTCACTAACACAGGATCTTTGGGGGTCTTGGAGAGTGATGCAAGAACTAACTCTCCAAAACCATCACCAGGCTGGGGCTCCCAGAGACCTTCCCATAGCTTTGATGATATGTGGCTTGTGACACTCCCTGTCTCCATTCTAGAGCCAAAGGGGACAAGAATCTTGATTCCCAGATTTCCCAGGAGGGTCTTGACCCAGTTCTGCAGTCTCAGCCTTAATTCTATTTCAAGAGTGTCTGTGTGACCAAGATCACTAGGCCAGATGGGACAGCAGAGGGGCATCAGACTATGGTGGACAGTGAGGGCCAAACAGAAACCCCAGTAACTCATCAAGAAGCAGATGGCAGTCCTAAAGATGATCCAGAATCACCAACTCCTCCAGCCTTGGATGATGCATTTTCATCCTGGATTTATTCCTAGGCCATTTGTCATGGTCCCAGTAGCCTTGTTAACCCTCAGAGGCCTTCAGTTTCTTCCACCTCTCATACTTTTTCACCATCAATGGGCTTAGCTTCTTCTCCTGCCACCTCAGGGCCTTGAGTGTGTGGAACAGTGAATTAGGAGTATGTCAGTATGTCATTCACACAAACTGACCAATAAAACCCTTATTTATGCTAAAAAACGAATGAATTCATCAAATTGAAACACAGGCAACTCCTCTGAAACTTTTCATCATAGGAAAGGCTGTAATTTTTGCCTGGTCAGCATGACTCAGTGGTTTAACATTGACCTATAAACCAGGAGAAGTCACCATGCAATTTCCAATCAAGGCACATGGCAGGTTAAGACTCAGTTCCCAGTTGGAGTGTGCAGGAGGCAGCTGATCAATGATTCTCTCTTTATTATTGACTAGAGGCCTGGTGCACAAAATTTGTGCATGGTAGGTGGGGGGACGGGGAGGAGTGTCCCTAAGCCCAGCCTGCACCCTATCCAATCTGAGACCATTCAAGGGATGTCTGACTGCCCATTTAGGCCCCATCCTACTCACAATCCAGGACTGTTGGCTCCCAACTGCTCACCTGCCTGCCTTCCTGATTGCCCCTAACTGCTTCTGCCTGCCAGTCTGATCACCCCCTAATCACTCCCTGACAACCTGATTGATGCCTAACTGCACCCCTGCTGTCCTGGTCACCCCTAACTGCCATCCCCTGCAGACCTGATCCCCCCCAACTGCCTCCCCTGCTGACCCAGTCACCCCTAACTGTCCTCCCCTACCAGCCTCATTGGCCCTAAATGCTTTCCCTGATTTTTCCCCTCCACCACACCCTCTCTTGCAGGCCTGGTCACCCTTAACTGCCCTGTCTTACAGGCCTGGACCCCCCCCCCCACAACTGCCCTCCCTTGCAGACCTGGTACTTCCCAACTGCCCTTCCCTGCTGGCCATCTTGTGGTGGCTATCTTCTGTCCACAAGGGGACAGCCATCTTTGACCACATGGGGGCAGCCATCTTATATTGGAGTAATAGTCAATTTGCATATTACTCTTTTATTAGATAGGATGTTTCTATCTCCTCTCCCTCTCCCTGCAATCAATAAAAATATATATTTTTAAAAGGTTGTAATTTTTATTTAAACGTTTATCATTTATTTGGAAAAGCAAACCCTATGCAGCCTGATTCACCTATAAAATTATTGAGTATCCATTCATTCAATAGTCATTCCTTTTAGTGACTATTGTGTCCAAGCATTTCCATCCTAGAAGATCATTTATTGAGGATGGAGGGAAACAGTACAGAGAGAACTGAGTCTCAAAGAAGTCCCAGCAGACAGATAGTGGTCCAGTTATTCCTCTCAGGATGAAACAGCAGCTAGAAGTCTGTTCATCTTTATTGCCTGGTGACATTAATGACATGTCTGAAGGTCAAGCCATGTGCCAGGGTGAAGGAGGTAACTTGGGGACTGCAAACTCTGAAAGCATCCTGCTGCCATGGCTACCCTGCTGTCTCAGCTGGAGTTATAGCACAGCCTGAAGCCAGAGAACAGGTTAAAGGTCCAACTGAATCCATGACCCTGGAACCTAAATTCGGCCACCAGCATGGTGCATCCACATGCATGCTGAAATCTCCCAAATAGTGCCCTGGTCCAGACCCACAGCCACGAGCTCAAACTCCAGGTGTCTGACTCCATCCCAACATGTGCCCTGGACACTGGCAGGCAGGCCCCAGGTGCCCACACAGCTTGCTGCCCCTCACCAGCTCCTCATCCCCACTTGCCTGCCACCAATTGCTAAAGCTGAAGCCTTGTCACTCTGCATCTCCTCTCCCTTCACACCCAATTTGCAGCGAGTCCCTGAACTTTGCATTAGAAGCATGCTCAGATGCAGCCCCCTTGCCCTCATCCCAGCAGCTTCCTCCTGCAAAAAACCTTCCTCAGACTCCGCCAGAGTCTCAGGGCTCTCTCTACTCTAACCTTTACCCTTGCTTAACTCTTCTCACAGCGTTTGAATTTAATCATATATTGGCCCATAGTTCATCTCCTTACAGGTCCTCTGATGGTTCCCATATAAAAGTAGAAGTAAATTCAAGATTCCTGCTATGACTGATAAGGCCTACGGCTTTGACCCCACACTTTCTGGGATCATCACCCATTAATCTCTCCCTGACTCTTGAGCCTCCCAGCTGTTTCTTGAACATACCAAGCTCATTTCTTCATCAGGGTTTTTGTTCTTGTTATTCCCTTGCCTAGAAAAATATCTCTCTCTCCACTCAAATGTTGCTTCATCCAAATCAACTATAATACAAACAAAAGAAAGAAATCAAACACATGGAGACTAAACAGCATGCTATTAAACAACGACTGGGTAACCAAAGAGATAAAGGAAGAAATAAAAAACATAATGGCAAGAAATGACAATGACAACACAACAATACAAAATTTATGGGACACAGTGAAAGCAGTCTTGAGATGGAAGTACATAGCCCTACAAGCCTACTGCAAAAAAACAGGAAACAATGGTAATAAATTACCTAAATCTACAACTCAAAGAGGTAGAAGGAGAGCAACAAGAAAAGCCCAGAGTACGAGTGAGAGAAAATGGCAGCAGAGTAGATAGGTGAGTCTGGAGCTTTGTCACTGGGCAGAAGGAGAGAGAGCGGCTGAGAGTCACACTAGGAGTGTTTGTTGGCAAGTTAAGAGTCAGTTATCCTCCAGGAGAATGCAGGGAACTGCTGGACAAGGCTCCCCGAACCGGGCAGCCCCACTGCCACGGGGTTTTTATCTGCCTAGCCACCAGCGTGAACTCGGAGACCGCGCCATTTTTCAGATGCCTGCAGCAATCTGAAGCCGGTGGCTGTGCACCCATCGAGCAGCTGGGGACCCGGGGACCCAGAACTCCGCTCTCCAATCAGCACAGATACACAGCGGAATCAGATATCCACAGAGCACACGGAAAGGTCAGATTCTGCCTGGTATAAGAGGGAGGTCTGAAAGCTGCAGCTGAGGGAGACACCCAGCTAGCAGCCGGGGACCCAGAGCACAGCTTTCCAGGCAGTGTGGACGCACAGGGAGCAGATTCAGAGATCCACGCAGTGCGAGGAAGGGTCAGATTTCACCTGGGTCAGGGTGAGATCTCCTACCCCCACACAACAGAGACGCGCACGGTGTGGGAGCCTGGCTGCAGGAAAGCTGCCTCTGGAGAGGACCCCAGAAGTGGTCAGGGCGTGATCCCTAAATGTGGAGGCAAACACTCTGAGCTGTTGAGAGAGGAGAGCTCTGGAAAATGACTCCTTTTTTTTTTCTGGGGCAGAGGGACAGCCTGCGGGTTATTACATTGTCCCAGCTGCAAAACCCCCACAAACTGGATTTGAGAACCACAGAGTAGCAGGATCTGAGCACAGCCTAGAGAAGTCCTGTGCTTTGTCTCAGAGATCAATTCTGAAACACCGCCACCCAGTGGATAACACACAAATTGACTCTCGCATAACCACAAAAGAATAATGAGATTAAAAGACCAAGAGGGGAACACGGAATTGCAATACCTTCTCTACTGGGAAACAGGAGTGCCAAGCCAAATAATAGTGGAAGTGAAGGACCATTCAAATTTTTTATTTTTTATTTCTTTAATTTTTTTTTCTCTTTTCTTTTTTCTTTTCTTTTCTCTCTTTTTTTTAATTTTTCATTTGCACATATTTTAATTAAAAGACTATTTTTTTCTTTCCGATCAATTGATTTTTCCTTTCTAATTATTACATTTTTATTTTAAACTAGTATTATTATTTACTATTAGTACTTTACATTTTTGGAAAAAAACAAGTGTCATTTTGTTTTCTATTTATTTTATTTCAGGATTAGAGTTCTACATTCTATTTTCATCTTTCCTTTAGCATAATTTTACTCCAACTCAACTCTACCTTTATGCCAACACTTTCTTCCTAATTTTCCCCATTTTGTTGTCTTAGTTCTCTTTCCCTTTTCCAACTTTAGATTCTCCCTATTCTTTCTCTTTACCTGGTTAAAATTTCACCCCATTTATATATCTAATTTCAAATCACCTACTACAAGTCCACACAAACCTCTCTCCTCTTGTCTTCACTAGCCAAAAAGTTGATGTTTTCTCTATGTCCTTTTGTTGCTATTTGCCTAAAAAGTGATTATATTGATTTTTTGAAATTTTTTGTGAGATTGTTTTACTTTATTCTACTAGTTTTATTTTCTTTGCTTTGTTTTGTACCTCTCTTTTCCCTCACCTCCCTCGATATCAGTTGCTATTTGCAGTTTACATTAATCTCTAGGTACTGGTTGCTGGCCTTTATTGGGATTAGTGACTGTTCCATTGCAGTTGTCTCCTGACATCTATATTTTGTTCCTCTTTTCTCTCTTATATGTTTTCTTTTCTCTCTGATTTTTTCTCTTCCTCTTTCCTTCTCCTTCTTTTCCTTTTTATTTTCTCATTTTATTTTATTTTATTGTTCATTTATTTATCTTTTTTTTTCTCACTCTCCCATTTTCATTTTGGCATTTCTTTCTTTTCTATTTTCCTCATTTTCCTCTTCTTCTTTCTCTATTTACCACTAATTTGTCCTTCATTGATGGTCACATTATTTGTGATTATTAACATCCTGAATACATTTCTATCTTATGTGTGCTGTACCTGGTAGTGTTGTAGTTTGTGCTTTTCAATCAATGTAGGAGAGAGAACTACATAACCAGACACCCGGAGAAGAAAGACCATGGAAAGAAAAGGAAACAGCCCACATAAGACAGAAAGGCAGGTTTCACCAAAAAAGAAAGTAAAGGAAATAGAAGCAGAAATAAACCTGAAAGAGAAAGAGTTCAGAGAAATGATCATAAGGTGGTTGAAAAGAATGGAAGACAAATTCGACAATATGAGTAAGAGCCAAGAGGAAGTGAAGAAGAGCAAAGAGGAAGTAAAGAAGAGCCAAGAGGAGATGAAGAAGCAGCAAAAAGAAATGCAGAGGAAACTAGATGAGGTGCACAATAAACAAGAAGTAATGAACAATGACATCACTGCTATAAAGAACTTGATAGAAAGTATCAAAAGTAGACTAGAAGAAGCAGAGGACAGCATCAGTGAGCTAGAAGACACGGTAGGAAACAATATCCAAGTACAGCAGCTTCTAGAAAAAAAAGATAAAAAGCAAGAGGAGAGTCTAAGGGAACTTTGGGATAACATGAAACAAAACAACATCCGTATAATTGGGGTTCCAGAAAGAGTGGAAACTGAACAAGGATTAGAGAACATGTTTGAAGAAATAATGACAGAAAATTTCCCCAGTATAGAAAAGAAAAAATCCACACAAATCCAAGAAGCTCACAGAGTCCCAAGCAAAATGAACCCCAACAAACCAACACCAAAGCACATTATAATTAAATTGGCAAACACCGACGACAAAGTAAGAATCTTAAAAGCAGCCAGAGAGAAACAGAAAGTTACCTACAAAGAAACTCCCATAAGACTAGCTACTGACTTCTCAACAGAAACTAATCAGGCCAGAAGGGAATGGAATGAAATATACAAAGTCATGCAAAGGAAGGGTATGAATCCAAGAACACTGTACCCTGCAAGACTCTCAATCAAAATTGAAGGTGAAATCAAAAGCTTCACAGAAAAAAAGGACTAAGGGAATATATTACCACCAAACCAGCAATGCAAGAAATGTTAAAGGATCTGCTGTAATAAAAAGAAAAAGGAAGCGAAGAAGGAGCTCGGGGGTAAGGACTAAAAATGGCAACAGATAAGTACTTATCAATAAAAACTTTAAAGGTAAACGGATTAAATGCTCCAATCAAAAGATATAGGGTAACCGATCAGATAAGAAAACATGATCCATATATCTGCTGTCTGCAAGAAACCCACCTCGGGAAAAGAGATGCCCACAGATTGAGGGTGCAGTCATGGAACATGGTGTTTCAGGCAAATGGAAATGAAAAAAAAGCTGGGGTTGCAATACTTATATCTGACAAATTAGATGTCAAAGTAAAGGACATAATAAGAGAAAAAGAAGGCCACTTCATAATACTAAAGGGAACAATCCAACAAGAAGAAATAACTCTGGTAAACATATATGCACCCAATATAGGAGCACCTAAATACATAAAAAAAAACTCTTGGAGGATATTAAGGGAGAGATTGACAGCAATACAATCATAGTAGGAGACTTTAATGCCCCACTGTCACCATTGGACAAATCCTCTAAACAAAAAATCAGCAAAGAAACATCAATCCTAAATGACTCACTAGACAAGATGGAATTAACTGACATCTTCAGAACATTTCACCCCAAAGCCACAGAATATACATTCTTCTCCAGTGCACATGGGTCATTTTCAAAGATAGATCACATGTTGGGTCATAGAAAAGTTTCTTCAAATTCAAGAAGTTAGAAATAATATCAAGAATTTTCTCAGACCACAGTGGCATAAAACTGGAAATCAACCATAATAAAAAACAATAGAAACAAATCAAACACATGGAGACTAAACAGCATGCTATTAAACAATGACTGGGTAAACAGAGAGATCAAGGAAGAAATAAAAAACATCATAGCAACAAATGACAATGACAACATAGCAATACAAAATTTATGGGACACAGTGAAAGCAGTCTTGAGAGGGAAGTTCATAGACCTACAAGCCTACTGCAAAAAATGAGAAGCAATGGTAATATATCACCTAAACCTACAACTCAAAGAGCTAGAAAGAGAGCAACAAGAAAAGCCCAGTGTACTCAGAAGGAAGGAAATAGTGAAGATCAGAGCGGAGATAAACAACTTGGAGACAAAAGAAACAATTCAAAAGATCAACAAAACAAAGAGCTGGTTCCTTGAAAGGATAAACAAGATTGATGGACCTCTAGCCAGGCTCATCAAGAAGAAAAGAGAGAAGATCCAAATAAACAAAATCAGAAAAGAAAGAGGAGAAATAACAACAGACCCTGTGGAAATACAAAGGATTGTTAAAAAAATACTATGAACATCTCTATTCCCACAAACTGGACAACCTGCAAGAAATGGACATTTTCCTAGAAAAATATAACCTCCCAAAACTCAATGAGGAGGAAGCCAAACATCTCAATAGTCCAATAACTATGGAAGAAATTGAAGCAGTAATCAAAAAGCTTCCAGCAAATAAAAGCCCGGGGCCAGATGGCTACACAAGAGAGTTTTACCAACCATTCAAGGAAGAATTAAAACATATCCTCCTCAGAATATTCAAAAACATTCAAGAAGAAGGAACACTTCCAAACACCTTCTATGAAGCCAGCATCACCCTAATACCAAAACCAGATAAAGACAACACAATGAAAGAGAATTATAGGCCAATATCTCTCATGAACATAAATGCCAAAATCCTCAACAAAATTCTAGCAAATCGGATCCAGAAGTACATCAGAAAGATCATACACCATGACCAAGCAAGATTCATCCCAGGAATGCAAGGATGGTGCAATATCCGCAAATCAATAAATGTGATACATCACATAAACAAATTGAGAGATAAAAACCACATAGTCATATCAATTGATGCAGAAAAAGCATTTGACAAAAGCCAACACACTTTCTTGGTAAAAACTCTCAGCAAAGTGGGAATACAAGGATCATACCTCAACATCATAAGGGCCATATATGATAAACCCACAGCTAACATCATACTCAATGGGAAAAAACTAAAACCATTTCCACTAAGAACAGGAACAAGGCAGGGATGCCCATTCTCACCTCTCCTGTTCGACATAGTACTGGAAGTATTAGCCATTGCAATTAGACAAGAAGAAGAATTAAAAGGCATCCAAATTGGAAAAGAAGAAGTAAAGCTGACTTTATTTACAGATGACATGATATTGTACATAAAAAACATAAAGGACTCCATTCCAAAACTAATTGACTTAATTAATGAATTTGGCAATGTAGCAGGATACAAAATGAATGCTAAGAAGTCTGTGGCATTTCTATACACTAATAGTGAAATTACAGAAAGAGAAACTAAAAAAGCAATCCCATTTACCATCGCACCAAAAAAATTAAGATACCTAGGAATAAACCTAACTAAAGAGGTAAAAGACCTATATGCAGAAAACTACAGGACACTGAAAAAAGAGATAGAGGAAGATGTTAACAGTTGGAAGACTGTCAGGAGCCAGGAAATACAGCAAGGGTCGTGGAATTCTTCCTAAGGCCAGAACTGCATACTTGAAACCTCCCCCAACCAGGAAAAGCATAATTGCCACATCTGCAATCAGCAGCCAGCACCTGGAACTAGCTTAGACCACATACTTCCTCGACCCCTTTTTCCTTCCCCTTTCTGAGCGTATATAAGAAGAGCAACCAGAAATAAAATTTTGAGGCTTGATCAGAACACAATTTGTCTTGCCTCCATTCTTCGCATCCCTGTCTGTCTTTCATTCTCTTAGGTGCGTTGTCCCGCCTTTCCTGTTGACTTGCCCTGCAGGCCGGTGCAGAAGAGCATACCATGCTCCTGCATTATGAGAATCAACATCATTAAAATGTCCATACTACCCAAAGCAATCTACAGATTCAACGCACTACCCATTAAAATACCAACGACTTATTTCACAGACCTAGAAAGAATTCTTTATAGATTCATTTGGGACAAAAAAAAAAAAGACCACGAATAGCTACAGCAATTCTGAGAAAGAAGAAAAAGTAGGTGGGAGCTCAATACCAGATTTCAAGCTATACTACAAAGCAACTGTTCTCAAAACAGCCTGGTACTGGCACAAGAACAGACATATAGACCAATGGAATAGAATAGAGAACCCAGATATCCACCCAAACCACTATGCTCAACTAATATTTGACAAAGGAGGCATGG
>PVJN01003879.1:44169-96085 GCA_004026805.1 Lasiurus borealis
GGACAGATACATGCAAAAAAATGAAACTGGACCACCAACTTACACCAAATACAAAAATAAACTCAAAATGGATACAGGACTTAAACATTAGAAGGGAAACCATAAAAATACTAGAGGAATCCACAGGCAGCACAATCTCAGATATATGCCGAAAGAACTTCTTCACTGATACTGCTCCAAAGGCAATGGAAGCTAAAGAGAAAATAAACAAATGGGACTACATCAAATTAAAAAGCTTTTGCACAGCAAGAGAAACTATCATCAAAACAACAAGAAAGATCACTGTATGGGAGAACATATTTGCAAATGTTATCACTGATAAAGGCTTAATCTCCAAAATATACAGCCAATTTATACAATTTAATAAAAGGAAGATAAAGGATCCAATAAAAAAATGGGCAATGGACCTAAATAGAACCTTTTCAAAAGACAACAGAAGGAAGGCCAAGAGACACATGAAAACATTTTCAAAGTCATTAATCATCCGAGAGATGCAAATCAAAATGACAATGCGATACCATCTTACACCTGTCAGAATGGCAATCATCAACAAACGACAAGTGTTGGCGAGGATGCGGAGAAAAAGGAACCCTTGTGCACTGTTGGTGGGAATGCAGACTGGTGCAGCCACTGTGGAGGACAATATAGAGTTTCTTCAAAAAACTAAAAATGGATCTCCCATTTGACCCTGTAATCCCACTCTTAGGAATTTATCCTAAGAAATTACTAACACCAATCAGAAAGGATTTATGCACCCCTAATTTCATAGCAGCACAATTTACAATAGCTACAATTTGGAAACAGCCTAGGTGCCCATCAGCAGATGAGTGGATCAGAAAACTGTGGTACATCTACACAATGGAATTCTATGCTGCCATTAAAAAGAAGGAATTCGTACCATTTGCAGCAACCTGGTTGGAACTGGAGAGCCTTATGCTTAGTGAAATAAGCCAGTCAGTAAAGGAGAAGCATCACATGATCTCACTCATTGGTGGATAATAAAGAACATTATAAACTGATGAAAAGAGGATAGATACAGAGACAGTAAAGCTTTAAACAGACTGTGAAATTACAGCAGGAAGATTAAAGTTAGGTGAGCTATATAAGAGATCAATCAAAGGACTTATATGCATGCATATAAGCATAGCCAATGACCATAGACACTGGGGGTTTAGGGTATGCCTGTGAGGGAGGGAGGGCAATGGGGAAATATGTATAAAAATTTATAAAAATTAAAAAAAATAAGCAAGTGAAATTAATCTGTAATAACATTATTAACTTCACACCAATATGATAGCCAGATTAAATTTTACAAAGCAAGACTTAAAAAATTACATACAGAGTACAACTGGATCAGAGAAGATGAGCTTTTCATGCAGAAAATTTAATTTTGAAGGAACAGTCACATAAGTTTAAACAGGGAAAATATATGAATTAAAAAGACACATCCCCTCCCTCCCAAATCTAGCATTCATGCATCCATTAATCACGTGTTCAACCATGTGGGTCATGCCCTTTCTGTGTACTGCACATGCTCTGCACACTGAAGTGCACTGGTAAGGAGAACAGGGGACAATGTGCCCTAAAGAAGCTTATGCTGTAGTTACATGCAGGTAATTTGTTTCACTAAGGATTGTAACAGAACAAAGGAATCAATTTAAGAGATAACACAGTAAAAATAAATTAATTAAAAAAGCTCTGACTTGGTTTGGTGGTTTCTTGCACCAAAAGGTTGAGGATTTGATTCCCGGTCAGGACATACATCTAGTGTGTGGGTTCAATCCACAGTTGGGGTATATATAGGAGGCAATCAATCATTGTTTCTCACATCTATGTTTTTTTTCTCTCTCTCTCTTTTCCTTCCTTTCTCTTTAAAATCAATTTTAAAAAAGAACCATATACTCATGTCTGGATTATAATTTTTAAAAAGCTAAAAAAAAATAGTGGCAAAATCAAACCTAAAGAAAAAGGAAAAAAACTATCCTATATAATAAAGAGGTGATATACAAATTGACCATCATTCCAACACACAAGATAGCTGCCCCCATGTGGACACAAGATGGCCACCACAAGATGGCCAGCAGGAGAGGGCAGTTGTGGACAATCAGGCCTGCAGGGTAGGGTAGTTGTGGGGGGGCAGGCCTGCAGGGGAGTGCAGTTGGGACCAATTGGGCTATCTGGGGAGCAGTTAGGCATCGATCAGGCTGGCAGGGACGTGATTAGGAGGTGATCAGGCAGCAGGGGAGTGGTTAGGGGTGATTATACTGGCAGGAGAGTGGTTAGCAGGTGATCAGGTTGGCAGGCAGAAGTGGTAAGGGGCAATCAGGAAGGCAGGTAGGCAAGTAGTTGGGAGCCAGCAGTCCTGGGTTGTAAGAGGGATGTCTGACTGCCCATTTAGACCTGACCACCAGGATCAGGCCAAAATGGGCAGTCAGAAAGCCCTTAGGGATCCCAGATTGGAGAGGGTACAAGCTAGACTGAGGGACACACACCCCCTCCATGCATGAATTTCATGCACTGGGCCTCTAGTTAAATATAAAAGGTTGGATTCATTCAAATCCTAAAAAGTAGAATCAGTTATAAGAACTTATAGGGTGAAAATATCATAATGTAGACAAAAATTTCACCATGCTAATTGACAAAAAGGGGGGGGAAACAAAGCGCTAAGGTTGGAGAACTTCTGATTCCCAGGCCTTTATATAAGGAGTTTTGGCATTGCCTTTTGTTCTCATGTTCATAGCACAAAAAGAGTTGAACAAACTAAAAATCAGCAACTCTTCTTGGACTTAGAGAACTGAAATCACAAGGCACCCTCAGCCCAGACAGGTGATTGCAGGAATCAGGCCCACCAAGAAGCCTAGGGCAGATACCACCGAGAAGCCTTGGAAGCCATGCTGGAAGGCCCAACTGTGATGACAAACCCTCCCTTGAGTCGTCTGGCCAGTCCTAGGGTCTCACACTTCCTGGGCTTTGCCTCCAGGACTTGCCCCAGATTCTCCATGAAGATGTCTGAGAAATGCCCTTTCAGCAAATGAGGGAGAGGAGTCATTCTGAAATATTCCTAAAGCCATTTTTCTTAACAAAAATATTGACTGCCACAGGCATGGGACAGTGTTTGTTATAGAACTATGTACATCTCATTGATAAATTTTAAAATCTCAGAGATATGGTTGCTTTTAAAAGATGTGGATTGACCAAAACTGATGAAATAAGAGGGAAATTTGAATGGAACCAGAACAAGTGTAGAAAAAAAGCTTCTCTGATGCTTCTGTAAGAAACAACTGGATGTAATTCTTTGGAATGCAATTTGGAGTACTACGTCAAATGGATCCCAATCATGCAGGCGCAGTGATATATAAATCACCTTTATGCAAAGTTATCCTAAAATAAATAAATAAGAGTGAAAATGTGTATTTTTCTACAAAGATATTTACCAAAGTACAATGTATACTAGCAAAACTGAGAACAACTTACATTTCAAATAAAAACAATTTTGACAAATAAATGGTGGTACATCTCTACAATAGGCTGCTAGCCAGTCATTAAAAATGAGGCTGTTGTGCTTCTTGATTTCAAAAGTTGCTCATGATATAATACAAGTGACAAAAAGCAAGTTTCAAGCAAGATGGATGAACATCTTGGTTTTGGTATTTATTAGAGCAGGAGAAAAGCATTCCCAAAGATCACACATCACATTGCCAACAGCACTTACATCTAGGGCTTTAGTTTGGGAGATTTTTCATTTTCTTCTTTGTGTTGTATATTTTTTCTTTTCATATTTTCGTATTTATTAAATACTAGAGGCCTGGTGCATGAAATTCGTGCACAAGGGAGGGGTGTCCCTCAGCCCAGCCTGCACCCTCTCCAAATTGGGACCCCTCGAGGGATGTCTGACTGCCCTCTCACAATCCAGAACTGCTGGCTCCCAACTGCTCACCAGCCTGCCTACCTGATTGCCCCTAACCACTTCTGCCTGCCAGCATGATCACCTCCTGCCAGCCTGATCAATGCCTAACTGCTCCCCTGCCTTCCCAATTGCCCCTAACTCCCCTCCCCTGCCAGCCTAGTCACCCTTAACCACCCTCTGCTGCTGGCCCAGTTACTGTCCTTCCTTGCTAGCCTATCACCCCTAACTACCCTCCCCTGCTGACCTGGTCACCCCAACTGTCCTCCCCTACAGGCCTGTTCACCCTCAACTGCCCTCTCCTGCCAGCCTGGTTATCTGTAACTGCCCTCCCCTTCTGGCCAATTCACCCCTAACTTCCCTCCCTTTCCAGCTTGGTTGCCCTTACCTGACCTTTTCTGCCAGCCTGATTGCCCCCAACTTTCCTTCCCTGAGGCCTGGTCACCCCCAACTGCCCTCCTCTGCTAGCCTGGTCCCTCTCCTACATACCTGAGTCCCACCCAGTTGTCCTCCCTTACAGGTCTGGTCATCCCTAAGTGCCCTCCCTTGTTGGCCTGATCACCCCCAACTACCCTCCCTTGCAGGACTGGTTCCTCCCAACTGTCCTCCCCTGCCGGCCATCTTTGGCAGCCATCTTGTGTTCACATGGGGGTGGACATCTTTGACCACAAGGGGGTAGCTATATTGTGTCTTGGAGTGATGGTCAATTTGCATATTACCTCTTTATTATAAAAAACTGACCAATAAATATATTAAAACTAGAGGCCCTCTGCACAAAATTTGTGCATGAACACAGTCCCTAGCTACTGCTGGCTTCCAGCTGATGGCTGCCAGCTGTCCAGGACCTCCCTTTACACCCACCTTGGCCTGGCACCAATCACTCACTTGCTCTACCATCCCACCACAGTCCCACTCTCATCAGGGCCTATTGAGGCCAGCAGTGTCTTCACTGAGGCCTACTGTCAGCACCATGTCACCAATGCCTGTCATGCTTCACACCACCTTCTGGTAGTCAATGCACACTTAACTTCCAGTTGTTCAAACTCCCACCCATGGGGACAATTTGCTATATTAGCCTTTTATTACATAGGATATTGTCATTATCTCAGGGGCTGAAAATATGGTCTAATTTTTACTCTTATCTCCATTCTGCAACAGTTTAGGGAAGTCTTTTATGATAATCATTGCTAATTGAGAAATCAATAAACTTGTAAAGAATGCAGGTTCCTAGGTTGTGGTGCCAACTCTGTACAGACCATGTGAGCATGGCGTTCCTCCCTCCTGTACTCTCTAGGCCTTACCGCCTGCGGGGACCACTCCAGCCCAGCTTCAAGGCCCACACAGACACTCTCCCCAACCACTAGCTCAGTCACAGGGAATATCTCCTGTTGAAAACTTGGTAAAAACATCCATTTGGAAACAGATACTTAAGAAGAAAATGAAACAAGTAACATTCATTTGTTCCATTACAACAATGTAATAGGAACAACCATCTAAAAAAATAAAAAATGTCAATGGAATTAATGGCTGCATCTAGACACAAATGTTAAATAGGAGCCTAGCAAAAAGGATTGGCAGAGAGTGAGGCTGCTGCAGCCTCCAAAGGCCCTATTGTTTTCAGAGCTGGCCATGCAGGAGGCCAGCCCTCCCAAGCCACGGGAAAAGCCTCCAAGGTCCACTTGTGCCCAGAGAACCTTGGCTTGTTCACTTAAAGGAGTTCCAGATTGAGCTGCTGAGTGCTTCCTGGGCCAGGTGCTGTGTTGGAGCCAGGGACTGGGAAGGAAATGAGGCACAGACTCTGTTCGCAGGGGTCTCACTCACCCACAATGTGAAAGAGAAGCAGAGTGCTACTCTCCCATTATAGAGGACAGCATTGAAGAGGTGCGCCAGGAGCCACTCCAGAGTTCAGCCTGGCTTTCTAGGCGCTCACAGGTAAGTGAGCTTTTGCTCAAGCCTGAGGAAAGGTGTGGAGATACATTAAAAAAAGCAGGTGAGTGTGGGCAAAGGGCACTGAGGAGCCCACAGCCTGCATCCCGCAGATCTGGTGGTGCAGTCAGGCAGGCTCTGAGGTGTGCAGAGGCCAGGAGGAGCTTCACGCGGGGCAACTCTGTGCTCACATTTAATTCCAAACTCAGGGAACAGGCCCTCCATCAGCCAGAAACTAAGGACCGAGAGGATACATCCAGGGACCTGACCTTGATCTCTCCCCATGCACCACACACCTATCTTGATGTGGACTGCTAGGAGCAAGGTGGCCTTTCTATAAGCCACATCTGAAGTCAAAGACAGCAAACAAAATCAGAGGGTAGGGTGGGAGGAGGGTAACAGGACTGCCGCCTCTGACTAGCACTTGGCCTTCCAAATGCCTTTGAGCAGAGAAATGTAAAAAAGCAGAAAATTTGGTCTTCATGTTTCCAATCTCCCACACTTCATTCTATTTCGTAAGATTCTAATGTGTCCAGATTTCCACTTCCATTAAATTAAATTTGCAAAAAATAATTCTCTGATAATTTTCCAGTGGAGAAAAGACAAACAAATGTTCACTCTGTGCCTCAGTGCCATTCACTGGCCCTCACTGGCCAGGCCGGAGCTGGCTGCCTGTGTGCCCAAGACTTGGCTGGCCATCACAGAGGGCAGGGCTGGCTTCCACAGTGATACATGTGAGCATAGCCTGAACGGAAAACCTCTCCCAGTGTCAAGGAGTCTGTGAAGGAGACTTGAGAGAAGGAAAGGGTCTCAGAGAGGAGCTATGGGAGGAGCGGTCATCGCCACACTGACTCCAGCAACACTACTTGGCTTCCCACCCTGGATGCTCTTTTCTTATTCTTTTTTTCAGGAGAAGTGAGTTTTATTTTTGTTTTGCCTGGCTAGAGGTTTGGCTTGCTCTCAAACGTTCTAGGGTAGAGAGACACTCGGAGAAAGGGATTTGGATGCTTTTTGCCATCTTTCCTATCTGACTCCTGCCAGTGGTCTGCCCTGCCATCTCCTGGGTCAGAGCTGGAGTGACCACATCAGTCCTTTGCTGCAGGTGGCTGAGCTGAGACCACTTTCCCCACCACTTGCAGGGGACTATACTCTGAGTCTGAGCTGCAGGGGCTGGCAGTACCTTGAGGCTGTTCAGGTTTGAGAGGCTTAACGATTGGAATGCCAATCTTCCTCCTACTGCGTGTTTCATTTCTGGAGACTTCTCCCTCTCCACCACGCGTCTCTGCCAGATGTGGCTGAGCCCCAGGCTGTGATGATGTTCTTCCTGTCCTTGACCATTCCTGAGTTCCTTCACTCCACAGCTTGGGGGTCTCTTCTGGGGGCCATTGTTCTGGCGGTGCTGCAAACAGCTGAGGCTGCAGTTCCTCCTGCCCCCTCCGTAGCCACTCCTCAATAGCTCGCTCCCTAGTGGCTGTGCCAACAGGCCTTGCCCTCCAAAGATGGAGGCTTCTCCGCTTGTCTGGGAGGTGCTTTGAGGCTTTGGATTCAGCTTAGGTCTCAGGGCCTCTGTCATCACCCCTATCATCTCCATGACCTATCATCACATCCCTCACATCTGCCCTCACAGCAGGCTCGCCTCCTCTACAAGTCAGCATCCCTTTGGCACCGATACCTTGTGCTCTGCTGTCACTGCCTGTCCTGGAGGCACAGCCTCTCACAGGCTCTGCTGCCGTTGTATCACAGCGACTGGCCTCCATCGCATCCAGAGCCTAGCATGGCCATCACAGTAACAATCCCACAGCCATCATGGTATCGGTTTGGATCATAACAACTTCGATCTCCATACTTGTCTCCAGAGCTGCCACCACCTCTTCCAGGTGGGTCGTCCTCAGAGATATCTGTCTGTTTTGTCAGAATCCTGATTTCTATCTCGGCCAGAATGATCATTCCTGTTTTTACCCTGGGCTTGATCAGCAACATCCACTTGAATTCTCCTGTTACCCAGAGACTCTTCGTTGAGGCACAGGCATTGAACAGGAGTCCAGGCCCTCAAACTCAGCGTAACCAAAAGTGGTTCACCGCTCTGATTGGGGGGTCATGTGGTAAACACACTGCTCTGATACTTAATCCTCTAAGGGATGCCTTCATGGAGTGCTCTGTGACATCACCGGGAAGGTGCCCTAGAAGAGCCAGCAGGATGGTCTGGGAAGATGGCTCCTGCCTATGTGTGGTCCCTGAGCAGCCCTTGGAGCAGGGGCAGAATGGGGTGTGGTTGAGGTGCCCTGTACATAGCAGCAGCATCACTGTGCAGAGTGGTTGAAACTTCCTTCCCAGTGTGTCTCAGCGCCCACCTGACTGTTTTGGGGACTTAGGTGCTTCTTCAACCACTCCCTCCACCCTCAATAAGAAGTCTGTTAAGGAGAAAGTCTCCCCTTCTTATGCTTTCTGTTGAGGCTATGTGGTGAGAGAGGGAGGGCAGAGCTGTGTGCTTTTCCTGAGTATCGCCAACAAGCAGTGCAGAGGCCCAGCCATACATCCAGCTCCAGGCCCCGCCTGATGTGGGTTCCCCAGTCTTTAGCTTGCCTTGCTCTCTGGTGCCTCTGGCACAGGTGCCTCTTGACGGGCATGCCAGTGCACGGGCAAAGCTATGTAGGCCCAGTCCTGGAAAGGAAGAACCAGAAGCTCTCAGAAGACTCACACTAACTCTTAGGATTTGCAAAGAGGCCAACCTCTCTAGGCCTCATGCCCTGCTGTGTAAATAAGGGAGACTCACAACACTTTACTCAGAAAGGGACAGATACCTGGTGCTGCCCTGCCCCACGCTATCTCCCAGAGGGGTTGTTGCAGCCTCCCCCAGCCAGGAAGAAAGGCCAAGATGAGCACATTTGTATCCATCCTGACATGTTGGACACACAGAATCAGGCCAGTGGGCAACCACTTCCAGATTTCTTGTTCTATGAGAAACATATACTCTAATGCTTTAAATCACAGTGCCACCTGCGCCAAACTCAGACCTCACTGAGGGAAACCTGCCAAGAGAGCTCAACAAGACAATGTTTGGACATTGCCTGGCCTGGCACCTAGGAAAGAGCAGGAGCTCACTAGCACCAGCCTTTCCTTTCAGCTGACTGCTCTCTGAAAACAAAATACCCCTTGGAGTGAAGTATTGTCCAAAGAGTGAGAGTCAAGGTCGAGTTTACAGTATAGACACAACACATCAGACCATAGGGTTTAAGGAGCAGGTGTGTCCCCTGCCCATCTTCCAGATGAAAAGACAGATGCCCAGAGAAGCAAAGTGACTGGCCAAAATAGCAGGCTCTCCCTTAGGGCCCAGACAAGCATCTGCTGACTCTCCTGAGGAGAGCCCAACCTCCGGCAGCAATACCTGGGCTCAGAAGTCTGGCTGGCCAGGAGAGGAGCTCTCAGCCTCAGAATTCACGCCAAGCTATTCTCCCTGTCCACTCAGATGTTTATATCACCTTCTACCTGTTTCCAGATTCTCCAACCTCTAGCCCATCCCTGGATCCTGTGCAAATTTCACACATCACTTACAAACATGGGGCTGTATCTGGACAATCAATGGGTTTGTGCTGCCTGTCACTACTTGAGTCAATTAAGCAGAGACACGGTTGACTCATATATGAGCATTTATTCCAACCCTGCCGACAGCATGGGAAAACAGCAGGTCATTCACAAAATTCTGCTCTGCATCCCCCACTTGGGGAAGTAGGGATTACATGCTTGGGGAAGGAGGCAATGCAGGCTGAGGTGGTTCTCTATTGTTTGGCCAACAAAGTTGTTAATCTTTCCATAAC
Source organism: Lasiurus borealis (assembly GCA_004026805.1). Taxonomy (NCBI): domain Eukaryota; kingdom Metazoa; phylum Chordata; class Mammalia; order Chiroptera; family Vespertilionidae; genus Lasiurus; species Lasiurus borealis. Next base: position 53,815 of record PVJN01003879.1, read on the forward strand.
AGGTAGTTCTTGAATGAGATAGACCACATTCCAAGGTTGACTCCCAGGTCCAAGGGGACCTCCAGCCAGGTCAGAATGTCTTTCTCTAATGAGAACAAGCAATTATGGTGACAGAGCATGACTAATATTTACCATAACCATAGGTAGTCCCCAATATTCTATTCTGGCCCCTAACATTCCCCACTGCTATTTCTATCATCTCATATCTATGAGATTAGTTTTAGATGAAAAATCTCATTTTACTGGCCTGCATCTGCTTTTGCCTTGAAAGCAGTTCCCAGTGATGTAATACATCAAATGCCAGATCTTGGATATGCTTTCTATCAATTGAGAATTGTCAGAAAGATTAAAACAGCACATTCTTTTAAATTCTTCACAACCATAGTTATGCTGCAAACAGCAAACAATCCATTGCTACCCAATTATCTAGCACTGCCTCCCTGGCCTGGCTTGGCTCTTGATTTATCCCCTGTAGAGCCCTATAAGTGGCATTCAGTGCTTTTACCTGCTACAAGCCAGCCGGGTCACTTCTACACTAAAGGAACCTACCATTACCAGCATAACAAAATGGTTACAGCAATACATTCAGCAGGGTTCCCTAGATGGAGATCATCTCTGCAGTCTGGTGCCATGGCTGTATCTCTTTTGATTTGGGCCTTGTGATGTTTCTGAGGCATAAAGACAGTTGCCCTAAGAAACAGGGGCTCCCAGTGCTATTAAGAGGGATAAATAGCCCACATATCATAAACCAACCAGCCAGTAGCTTAGTATGTATATCACTATAAGGGGGGAAGGTGAAATTATCTGAACAATTCATATTATAGCTATTAGATACTGAAAGACAATAACTAGAGCACTCAGTAATAAACATGTGCCACAGGGACCTACTGTATTAACCTTTAGGGGAAACATCCCTGCATCCTTATGCCAGACAGTGGGTCCCAACATATAACAATCCCTGTATATGACTTCCCAAAATGAATGGAATAATTCTGTATATTATCAATAGGTGTCCCAACTTCTATAGTAAAATGTAAGGTCTATTCTACACAGCTTCCTCCATTGCCAGCTTCAGAGCAGTTGGAATGGTAAGAAGCACATCTCAGGGTCCCATTCATTTCTCGTCCTGTTGTCCCATTATTTTTGCTCTGTTCTTGTCTGTCTAAGTTCCTATTACATCCCTCCTCAAGGACCTTGGCTCTAAATTCTTTCTAAAAATAGGGGTTCTGGGTCTCTTCTGTAATTGCTACATGCTGAGGAGGGATGGAGGTTTCTCTCAGAGCCAAGAGATCCTTGCTGTCTGTCAGAGGGACAATGAGGCCTGAGAACAGGAGGTGGCAATGGTGCCTAGAGGTGGCATTCCCTAGGATGAGTAGGGCTTGTAACCTGGTGGCGACAAACTGTGTTATAAAATTTAGTATCGTTGGGCAAAAGTTAGAACACCAAGAATTAATGACAAATGGTCTGGTGGAAGGGAAATATATTTCAGTTCTCATAATTTCCTATTGAAACACTATTTTTCTCCCTAAAATCACTCTCAATTTTATTAAAGACCAATTCATTTACTGGATTAAGTCTAGTTTCAATTTTGCCTGACGATTTGCATAAACACAATAAGAAGAGCAATTGGCAATTGATCATATAGATTTTTTTTTTCTTTGCTGGAATTTCATGATTGAGCTTTAATTAGCCCTTCAGGACAAAGAAACTGAGCCACCTAGCTGCCATCAGGTTTGTCTGCAAATACCTGTAGACTTGGGTGAATTCCTCACATTCTTAAGGTTCCCAAAATGTCTGGAGATTCCTTCTTTGCCATCTCTCAGGAAAGTAACCTTTGTTCCTTACCTGGAAAGACTGCCATGTACCACATGACCAAACAAGGTACTAGGCTATTTCTCTAAGAGGCTTTTATTGGCTTCAAAGTCAGCTTCCATTTCTTAAAGCTTTCTGATGACATCTATAATCTGGACATGTCTCTCTCAGACATGACATTCCAGCCAAAGTATTGGTTAATAAAACCACAATTGTAAACAGTTCTTATTGAATTCATGCAAAGAAATGTATTGCCATGACTCACTCATTAAGAATTGCCAAATTTTGGAGGGACAGGTAGGGAGAAAAGTATATAATTTACCAAAATGCTTTAAAGATGCTTTCTTATATCTGAAAAACATAAAGTTTAAGAATCAGCAACACTTTCAACAAGTGACAAAAACTATGTACTCATTTGAAGTCATTTAGTCCCATAATCAATTTTTTGTTTCTCCTTATAGAAGTACTGATTTTTCCAGCCAGTACTTCTATAAATCCAGATACTCTAAGAGTTCTAATAATTTTCATCAAGTTCAAAGGGGATGATCTGAAAATGTCAAAATCCTTTCCATGGATTCCTCAAAAGATATATCATTTTTCCAAATGCATTATAACAAAACAATGACATTTTTAAAATGACATGGTTCTGAATATGATTATTATGCAAATGACATGGAATCTTGTCCTTTCTAAAAAACACAAAGTTCCACAATAACCAATAGAGTTATAAATGAAAGTATAATATAGTTATTTCTTTATTTGATAAAGTATAATATTTTCCTTCATGAGAGAAAACAAATCCTTGGGGCATTCCAGGGCCTTTGGAATCACCTAAAGCCAATTCTAGGTCAAAAAAAAAGTTTTTTAAAATTAAAACACTGAGAAGGTTGTCAAACTTATTTTACAAAAAAAAATATTATATATCATTATTATTATGAATTCAAAGTGACAAAAGGATATTAAACATAAAATAGGCTAGGAACCTTCAGTTCCTAAAAATAATCAATTACCTGATTAGTATAAACATATAACATATAACATATAACCATTCCTGGGCAAAAACAGGAAAGACTTCTTCCCTTTTAACAGACTAGAAAAGGACTCACAGAAATTCGGCTTATCCTCTTAACTTCATTTGTCCTTGGATTTCTGCTGTCTCCCTGAGTAGATTGATATAAACTACATACCCTCTGGTTAGGGAGAGGAGGAGCAAAATGCAAATCATTTACTCTCTTTTTTTAATTTAATAAATCTTTATTGTTTGGATTATTATAATTGTTCCTCTTTTTTTCCCCCATAGATCCTCTCCACACAGTTCCCACCCCACATTCTGCCCTTACCTCCCCCCCCCATTATCTTCATTCATAGGTGTAAGATCTTTGTCCAGTCTCTTCCTGCACCCCCCTGACCCCTTTCCCCCTGAGAATTGTCAATCAACTCCCTTTCTAGGCCCCTGATTCTATTATATTAACCAGTTTATTCTGTTAATCAGTTTTTTATTCACTTAATTTTTAGATTCACTTATTGATAGATATGTATTTGTTGTTCATAATTTTTATCTTTACCTTTTTCTTCTTCTTAAAGAGTACCTTTCAGCATTTTGTATAATACTGGTTTGGTGGTGATGAACTCCTTTAGCTTTTTCTTATCTGTGAAGTTCTTTATCTGACCTTCAATTCTGAATGATAGCTTTTCTGGGTAGAGTAATCTTGGTTGTAGGTTCTTGCTATTCATCATTTTAAATATTTCTTTGCCACTCCCATGAAGACTGCATAGTTTCTGTTGAGAAATCAGCTGACATTCATATGGGTAGTCCCTTGTAGGTAACTGTTTTTCTCTTGCTGCTTTTAATATTTTCTTTTTGTCTTTTGCTCTTGGCATTTTAATTATGATGTGTCTTGGTATTGTCTTCTTTGAATTCCTTTTGTTTGGGGTTCTCTGTGCTTCTTGGACTGGTAAGTCTATTTCTTTCACCAGGTGGGGGAAGTTTTCTCTCATTATTTCTTCAAATAGATCTTCAGTATCTTGTTCTCTCTCTTCTTCTGCCACCCCCATAATTCTGATGTTGGTACGCTTGAAGTTGTCCCAGAGAATCCTTATACTACCTTCATATTTTTTAATTCTCTTTTCTTCTTGCTTTTCCAGTTGAGTGTTTTTTGCTTCTTTGTATTTCAAACCTTTGACTTGATTCTTGCAATCCTCTAGTCTGCTGTTAGATCTTTGTATAATATTTTTTATTTCAGTTAATAGGCTTAATTTGTATGCTTAACTTATATGCTTAATTTTTAGTTGATCCTTTTTCATATCCTCAAGGGTCTCGCTAAATTTATTGTCCCTTTCTAAGAAATTCTTGAAAAACATTATAACTAATAATTTGTTTTCCTTCATTTCTTTCTTTTGTGATCTGTTCCTTTGTCTCTGCATTTTTGCTGCTTTCCTGGGTTGGTATAGTAACTTTGTGTGCTAGGTGTCCTATATGGCCCAGTAGCTCTGCCTCCCCAGTTACCCTGAGGTGCACCTCTTTGTGGATTGTGTGTACAGCCTTGTTATAGTTAAATCTTGATTTGTTGTTGGTATCACTAGGGGGAATTGATCTCTGGGACAATTGGCTGTGAGGATCAACTGTTTCTATTCCAGGAAAATTTCTGTGCTGGAGTCAGCCTTATGAAATAAGACATGCAAAATTGCAAAACCTTCTGTGCTCGGCTTGAATGGGGCAGAGTGTCAGAGCTGAATAGCCAGCCTTAGCACCTATGAGGCCCCTGGGTCTCAGTGTCCCTTGGTAATCGCTGCAGCCCTCTCTGTGCACACTTGAGTGTGCACCTCCAGATCTCTACCTTTCCTGTTCCCTGAGTTTCCGTTTGCTCTGGGGACCCATATGAGTCTGAGTCCTCAGGATGTCACCTGAATCTGGTTCAGTGCAGTCAAAACTGGAGTTCAGAACAGTCGGGAGTTTCTGTCTTCCTCCCACTAGACAGAGCCAGCGGCACAATCAGCAGTCAATCCTCTCTCTGTGTGCTCTCACGTGTGCACCTCCCGACATCTGCCTTTTGTGGCTCTCCTGATTTTCATGCACTCCTCCCTTTTTCCAACAGTCCAAATTCCCCCCATATGAGTCTCACCCAGAGCTGGGTTCAGTGCAGTCACAACTGGGGTTCAGTGCAGTTGACAATTTCTGTCTCCCTCCCACTGGAGGAAGCCAGCCAGGCACTCCACTGCCTGTCCTCTCCATGCACATGTCTCTGTACCTCAGCTTTTTACAGCTCCTCTGAGTCTCTATGATCCCCTCTCTTTCCTTCTAGTTAGAGAATTTCCACTCAGCCAGCTTTTCTGTGGTTCTAGATGATGTCCATTCTGTCTTTTAGCTGTAGTTTTGAAATTGTTGTATGAGGTAGCAGTTTAGGTGTTCACCTATGCCATCATCTTGGTTTCTCCTCATTTACTCTTAAGTGTCCTTGGTTAGGGAAGATAACCATCTCAGTTCCTCTGTTCTACTTGTCCTGGTTTACTGGCCGGTGTCATTTTATATAAATTCTTTTCAACATTTCTCTTTACAAATTTTAGAAATGATCTCCACAATGTTGCAGGAATGAGACAGACATTTGAAACTGGGCTGGCAAGACAAATTTATTTCTGTGCAGAAGGGTACTCCTGCCAACTGAAGATCATGGGCAAAAGCACACTGAACAGGAAGTCTGTTCAGGTTTTATTTCCTGACACAGGATCTGCCCTGCCCCTCACTCTGAACTCTGACCTGATTGGCCAGGTTTCAGAACTCAGGTTCCTATTAATGCATGATTGGCTAATTCATAGGAAAGGGAAGGTAAGGCAGAACCTAAGATGGTGGCCCCCTGAAGAATCTGAAGATCATACCAAAATGGCAGAACTTAAGATGGCAGCGAGCTCCTTTCTTTGACAGAAAAGATCGCTGGTTAACTCTCACACAAATATTCTACAACTTTCACAAAACTTCCTACAACTTTCACGAACCTTTGTACGACTTTTACAAACCTTTCTTCACAAACCATACAACTTTATCAGAAATGACCAGCTTTAGAACCCCCTTTTTTTCCTTCAAAATGCATCCCCATGCTTCAAGCTTTCTATTACTCCAAAATCATAATTTCTTTCTAATTAGTTAGAATTCTTAACCCTTAGAAACCTTAATTTTAGATAACATAAGTGATTCACATTCTTCAGATTAGCAATACATTCACATTTTAAAAGATATTTCAAATAAAATTTAATACATTTATTAACAGATTTAAATTCATCCTCTACATTCTCCATACAAGACAAACTCAGATTAATATTTCAGTATTCTGTTACTTCAAAATACCTAGATAGTTAGTAATTATTACTATCTAACCCAGCAAACTCCAAAGTTTTAAGTTACCAAAGACTTTGGAAAACTATGTTTAGGCATATATGATTATCATTGAAAAAGCTTTATCATATATCTTTCATTTTAGCTATATTTATTTTGCTTTAATATCTTTGAGATTTTAAAGAAAATTATTACTACCCAAGGCATTTTCTTGGCAAATTTGGTAATAGGGATAGCTCACCAGCCTTCAGTGACTTTAATATGAGAATAACGTATTTTATTTTATTTTTCCTTATAAAATGGGAGTGGCCCCCATTGCTATTTCTGCAACCCAGACAGGGCATTTCTGCAGATCTGGTCCTCCTAAGAAAAAGATTTTGAGGGTTTGAAAGGTTTTATTTTCCATATTTTTTTTTCTTTTTGAGTAGATTAACAATATGAAACCTTGCATAGAAGAGGAGATCTTAAAAACAGAAACGAAAAAAACCCTGCAGTAAATGAATGAGTACTCTCAAAAGGATATTAGCCTTAGAATTTTATCTCACACATACCCAGCACAGAAAATGGGTTCTGAGTGACACAAAACACAAACAGCAGATATGGAGGATACCCTATGTTCATAAAATGAAGAGCAAACTAAAGAGAAAACCCAAAGATAAGAAAATAAGCAAAGACCATCAGTGAGCAACCAAGTTACATTACAGACAGAACGAGCTTTCACTAATAAGAGTGTCCAGTGGCTGATGCCTGGAGAGGGAGAGCAGGAAAGGTCCCCAAGATTAAGGACTCTCATCAGCTGCTGGGAAGTTCCTGTAATCCCTGCCATGTATTCAGCCTGACACAAGCAACTGGGGTCCCCAGCAAAGTGAGATGTGCCCGTTTTTCAACAAATTAAACCAAACAAAGAGACACAAAACAACAATCAACAGAGACATTCTATGTACTATATTAACAGGTGTGCACAACCCACAGACAAGGGCTTCACACCATGTCCTGGTCATGCAGCCACAGACACCTCGGAATGCCCTGCATTTAAAACCCACTGAAGTAGAGCAATGTGTTTCATCCCAGAGGGGATCAGGTTAAGGGCTTGGAGACCAGGCAAGGAATGCTGGAGCTCCCTCGCCACTTAGAGATTATCAGCTCAACCAGATGAGAGGCAGTACTGTACATACACAGTACTGCCATACACAATTCACGCCTGGGCCCTGCCCATCTCACTACACCTTTCCCACCAGATTGGACAGAGATCCAGCTCCTCCTCCTCTACTCCTCCTCTTTTTCCTCTTCCTTTTCCTCTTCTTTCTCCTCCTCCTCCTCTTCCTCTTCCTCTTCCTCAAAACCTCAGGAGAGTTTGGTGTCAAATTGGCCTCACTGTCAGTCACATTCATGGCATCAGGCTTCTGCTTAAGTCTTGCTGACGTAAGAAACACTCAAGCTTGTAGAGAATTTTTGTGAGTTTATTTGAGCCAAACTGACAACGATTGCTGGAAGTAAAATCTCAACTGAGTGAGAAAATGCTCCAGAAAATGGCAGTTCTGCACCCTGATTTCTACATAGCAATCAAAAGAGAAGACATAAGTAGGTTTCATGAAAGCCATTGGTGATAGATTAGGGATGTGGGAGAAAACAAAGCGGAAGATACCTCTAAGATTTGACAAAAAGTAAAATGATAGACACATACTTCTTTCACTTAGGTGGATGCAGGATAGTTATCAATCAGCAATTAGCATGGTAACAATGACAGTGAGAGGATTTGGGGTCTCAGCCGTGGTGTGGGGTTGTGCCCTCAGAGATCCCCCAAAAAGCAAGTTACCTTGATATTCCCAGTTTTCATTTCAGACGATTCTTTTGTTCTCAGTAGATGTGGAGTTCTTGCCATGTTATGAGGAAAGACCCCCACAGGAGAATGGGTTTGGTAGAAAGCTTCATTGATGATGTAAAACTAAGGGGTTTCCCCTTCAACATCACATCCCTGGCCCTCCACTATGGAAGGAGCCCAGCCTATCTTCAGCAGGGCAAGAGCCCAGGCTGCTGCCCAGAGTCTCGGCTCACATTAAAGCTCAGTCAGGTCCAGCATCAGCCAGCTTAACTGTGCCCCCAGCTGCAGTGCATCGTGTGTGGGGCCTGCACACTCGTGGGCCAGGTGGCTGCTTAAAGCCACGTAGCTACAGAGAGAGAGCAGGCAAGCATAGGAGAGAGCAGGGACACTGAGCTAGAAAGAACAAGAGCTAACAAGAGCAAGAACAAAATAAAAGGTACCCTTTGTCTATGGTTTTAACCAGAAGCTTCTTCACAAGCCAATCAACCTTTCAAGATTTGGGAGTGTTTCTGATGGGGTCCACCCCTAGCCAATCATGGTTCCCAAGCTAGACTCACAGGCACCACCTCCCCTGTGCCCCTACTTCTCCTGGGCACTTGCTTATCTTTCTTCTCACACCAACAATCCATCCTGGTGGGGAGGAAGGGTGCCAGCTCTCATGGAGGAGAGTGCCGTGATGCTGTAGCGGCTCTTGGTGAAACTGCCCACTTACCACGCCTACAATGTCTGGCCTCTCTTCTGTTTCCTTCCCTTTATTACTATTAATAACTAGCTATTTATGAACACTGTAGTTATTTTAAGTCTGCCATGCAGGCATCCCTGAGCTTATATGGCTCAGTATGTAGCTCTTTTTCATCCACATTCTTTGGTCACTATGTATCCAGTCACTTTATCTAGACTGCAAGCTCCTGAGGAACAAAACTGTCCTCTACTTCTAATTTGGGAAGGAGCAGAGGGGAGAATGTCAGAGGCACTGGGAGTAGCAAATGCAAGGGGTATAGCCACTAACATCTCCTGCAGGAACATGCCAGCTCAAGGCAATCTTGAAGAGAACTTAGAGGGACACTAAACACAAGTGTACATAGGTGGATATGTGGGGGGTGGGGGGGAGTGGGGAGAGAAAGGGATGGGAGGCACCCCAGGAAAGACTGAGGCCACAGGAAAGTAGCAGTGGGTGCCTAAGACTGTGGAGGACACAGCTGTAGGAGCTATAGCTGATGGTGTGGCTAAAGAAGGCCCAGTAGATGCACAACCTCTCAGCAAAGCAAGAAGGAGGCTGGGAAAGAATTCCCCTTCCTCTCTCCCCTCCCACCCCTCATCTCCTGCTGATGCCTCTGCTGATAGACCAAACTCAGCGAGAAGCAAGAAGACAAAGAAATCTCAACAATGGAGCCACAAGGGTTAGCCCTTCCTGCCTTCCCAGAACAGAGGCAAGATGAAGAAGGATGGAGAATGTGTGGAGAAGAGAGTGCACAAAGATGTGAATGAAGAATAACTATACGGACGGACTGGAGGATTAGGCCTTCACAGTGATTCATGAGAAAAGGGTGTGAGTCCTCATCCACAAGTGAGGAAGCAGGCACAGGGAGGTGTTTTTTTTTAACTTGTCCCTGGTCACCGACTCTAATGCATCTGACATCAGACCATTTATGCTGTCACATGTGCACTTCACCTTGTGAAGTAAGCAAAGTGGTAAGCACAGGTGGTCAATGAATGCACTGATGGATCATCTCTTCTGCATCAGTCCTGGCACGGACAAAGCCTAGAGAATCTTCACAATCCTACAACCTCCTTCCTGGTGAGCTTCTCTCCTGATTCTATCCCTCAGTTGAATTCACACTATAATCTTGTGAACAAAGGGGGCCACATGCTGACCTGACAAGTTCAGGGGAGGCCTGCCTGACAGTCTTGCAAACTCAGAGACCTAAAGTAACCACAAAGGATGATCTGAAATTAAACTTTAATTAAAAGCAGATATTGTGGGTAGTCACCTCCTAGGCTGGTATCTTCACTGACTAGGTCAACATTTACCTTAACTGAGCTTATCTGCATTTATGTTAACACTAGAGGCCCAGTGTGTGATTGAAATCTTGTGAGGAGGTGCTCTGCCTTCCGCCTTGCAAGGAGGAACCCAGCAAGGGACTGGGACTTGTACCTGACCTGTGTAGCACTGGCTGCTGCGTTGTGTCCTCTGGGGTGAGGGCAGGCATTACTGTGTGTTGTGTCTCTGCTCCGGCCTGCCTCTAGCCCCAGGCTCCCTGTGGCCGCTGGAGTTGGGGACAGCACATAGTCCCCTCCCGTCCATCTGTGCACACAGCTCCTCCTGAGTGGTCTTGATACAGCCTCCTCCTGAACAGTGGTGATGCCCGGCTAATTAGCATATTCCCTGTTTAGATAGATAGATGATAGATAGATAGATAGATAGATAGATAGATAGATAGATACCCTTGAAATGTCTGGGTAATTTGTAACTTCCCTTTTTCTGGACCCCTTGGGGCACAACCAAATGTGCTTGGCCCCAAGACAGATACTACAGATTCCTTCATTATCGTGTTAATTGTTCCTGCACCCAACTAAGAATGTGTCCATCATCTCACTTTTTATCCAATCCCAGGTGTTTCCCTGCTTTGCTTTCTCCTGCCTCTCTACTCTATCACCAATGGATTTCATATAACCCACCCACGTCCCTTTCTTTTGATTGCAATGTATAAATACAGATAAAATGGAGCATTATCTCAATTTGTTGAGGTTGTGCTTCCCAGCATATGTCTACAATTTGGCTCAAATAAACTCACAAAAATTTTTTACACATTTCAATGTTGTTGTTTTTTACTAGAAAATTGGTTCTCAATTATGTTGGTGTTGGGATCCCTTTACTCTTACAATTTATCAACATTAGCCAAATTAGATATTCAAACAGACAAATGTTTAAAAACAAAAAGTGCAGAGAATCCAAGATGGTGGCATAGGTAAACACCTACACTGCTGCCTCACACAACAATTTCAAAACTACTATTGAAAGACAGAACGGACATCATCCAGAACCACAGGAAAGCTGGCTGAGTGGAAATTCTACAACTAGAAGGAAAGAGAGGGGCTCACAGAGACACAGAGGAGCTGCAAAAAGCTGAGGTACGGAGACGCTCGTGTGGACAAAGTGGTGCCAGAGAACCTGGTTAGCTTTCTCTAGCAGGAGGGAGACAGAGACTCTCAACGGCATTGAACCCCTTATCCTACGACACAAAGCCCCAGATCCAGCCAAAACTTATATGGGGGGAGTTTGGACTGTGAAAAGGGAGAAGTGCATGAAAATTTAGGGTAGTCGCAAAAGATCAGAAGTCTGGTGATGTGCATGGCATGGCACACAGAGGACTGGCTTCTGATTGTGCCGCTGGCTTTCACGAGTGGGTGGGAGACAGACCCTCCCAACTGCACCACTTCTAAAGTCACTAAACCCCAGTTTCGGGCGAAACCCTGGGGACCCAGACTCATATGGTCCCAGAGTGCAGGGGAGCCAGAGGGGCAGCAGTCTAGAGGCACTGCGAGAGAGCGTGTGCACAAGGACCACTCCAGTGATTACCCAGTCATGTGAAACTCAGGGGCCGTGGAGGGCGAGGCCGACTGGAAGCAAGGCTGTCTCTTAAGCCCTGAGACTCCACCCATCCCAAGCTCAATAGAGAGGCTTCTACAGTTTTGCAAGTCTGATATCATAAGGCTGAATCTAACACAGAAGTTCTCCCAGCATAGTGAAAATGCCGAGACAAGGGAAGGGATCACAAACAAAAGAAATGGAGGAAAACAAACGACTGGATATAGAGTTCAAAACCACGCTTGTAAGGTTTTTCAAGAATCTCACAGAAAAGATGGATAAATTTAGTGAGACCCAAGAGGAGATGAAAAAGAACCAACTAGAGATGCAAAAGAACCAAGTAAAAATTAAACATACACTGACTGAATTAAAAAATATTGTACAGAGACCTAACAGCAGACTAGAGGAAGACAAGAATCAAGTCAAAAATTTGAAATATAAAGAAGCAGAAAACATTCAACTGGAAAAGCAAGAAGAGAAAAGAATCCAAAAATGTGAGATAATGTAAGGAGCCTCTGGACAGCTTCAAGTGTACCAACATCAGAATTGTGGGAGTGCCAGAGGAAGAGAGAGAGCAAGATACTGAAAACCTACTTAAAGAAATAATGACTGAAACTTCCCACAACTGGTAAAAGAAATAGACTTACAAGTCCAGGAAGCACACAGAACCCCATATAAAAGGAACCCAAAGAAGACTACACCGAGACACATCATAATTAAAATGCCAAGAGCAAAAGACAAAGAGAGAATATTAAAAGCAGCAAGAGAAAAACAGTTCATTACCTACAAGGGAGCACCCTACGACTGTCAACTGATTTCTCAACAGATACGATGCAGACCAGACCGGAGTGGCAAGAAATTTTCAATGTGATGAATAGCAAGAACCTACAACCAAGAATACTCTATCCAGCAAAGCTATCATTCAGAATTGAAGGGCAATAAAGAGCTTCACAGATAAGAATAAGCTGAAGGAGTTCATCAAATCCAAACCAATATTATATGAAATGCCGAAAGGTACTCTTTTAGAAGAGGAAGAAGAAAAAGGTAAAAGATAAAAAGTATGAACAACAAATATGTATATATCAACAAGTGAATCTGAAGATTTGATCAACAGAATAAACTGGTGAATATAATAGAATCGGGAGCACAGAAAGGGAGTGGACTGATAATTCTCAGGGGGAAAGGGGGAGGGGTGTACAGGGAGAGACTGGACAAAAATCATACACCTATGGATGAGGTCAACGGGAGGGAGATAAGGGTAGAGGGAAGGGTGGGAGCCGAGTGGAGGGGAGTTATGGAGGGGAAAAAAGAGAAACAAATGTAATAATCTGAATAATAAAGATTTAGATAAATAAATAAATAAAAACAAAAAGTGCAAATGTTACCAGAGGGAGAGAGGTCCTTGTCTTCCAGTTGTTAATAGGAGTGGCTTTCTTGCAATATCCCAAGAAAAAGAAATTCTGAGATTTGCACAGGAAGATGAGATAAGATAGAAAGCTTTATTTCAATGGAATTAATTTCTTGAGTTTCCAAAGTTCCATTTTCCTGATTCTAGTCATAGGAGTGGGGCCTCATCAGGGCTGGAAGCAACTGGGATCTAGCATCTGCTGCTTAGCTTCTGTTCCATGGCCGGGGGTCCGCAAGGCCACATGGTGATGTAGGAAATATGGACAGGAGCAAAAAAGACTGCCCCATGAGCCAAGAGGAACCAAGAGAGAAAACTTTGTTGAGAATATTATGTATTCCCAAATGTTCCTGTGTTTGCAATGGCCATGCCCATTCTGACCATTGATTTCTGTTTCCAAGTGTGATTAATAAGCAAGTATTTCCCCTATGTCACCCCAGCTTTACTAGGCATGAACATATCTTCCCTTCCTTGGATCCTTCCCTAGGTTTTGCAGGGAATCAGTCAGTGGTTACCTGGGGAGTGCAAAGTTGCCCAGGCCCATAATGTCTGGCTTCCCTCTTTGCTCCTTCCCTGTTATTAATAACTAGCCAATTACAATGGCATCACAAACAAAGATAAAGAGAAAGTCATCATGTGTCATGAAGATTATGGAAAACTCCACTGTACACTCATGAGAATGGGAGTAAGAAAGGAAACTAACATGTTAGTATTATGAAATAGTTGTGATCTCAAAGATCTCTTTGAATAATTTTGGAAACCTGCCAGTTGTCCTTAGACCAGAGTTTGAGAAGCATCAGTCTGGAAGATGTTCCTATTGTATTAAACAATTCGTATAACCCACAGCCTTCCATACTTCAGCTGAAATTGGGTGACTCAAAGCCTTCTTTTCCTCCTTTCTCTGCCCTTTTTAGTCTCATTGTTACTGAGCTCCTCTTCTAAGCAGACACTCTCAAAGACTGCCTCCCAGGACCAGGCCTGCAAAGGGAAGGTGCTCAACAGGGCTGTCTCGAATTCACACAGCAGGCCACAGCCTATCCAGGGGCAAGTCAGGGAGCAGAAAATAGGCTATGAAACAAAGAATGGAAAAAACTTCCTGGAGAGGCTGACAGGTTGGCAGCATCCTGGCAGGGCCAGATGGGGCAGACATAGCAGGGGATCACCCCAAAGCAAGCTGAAAGGGAGGTGGGGTACAGGGGGTCTGGGCCAGCTCTGAAGAAGGCTGAGGAATGCAGAGCCCAGCAACTCTTTTATTTGTCAAAGGAGTGGCTGGTGCTCTTGGCCATATAGCAAGACCTGACAAAGAAGGCAGCCCTCTCCTCCCGGCCTTAGCTGGCCACCACACTCACTCTTCTCTAGGCTCCCATGAACTCTGAAATGCGACCAGAAAAACTAGTGAATGGGATGCTTCATGAACTCACCTGATATAAAATAGTTTCCTTTTTGTCTGGTTTGGTGCCTTTCTTTTATGTTTCCTTTAAGCTATTTGATTTCACCCACTGACTTTCCACTACTCAGCAAAGTATTTACATTGTACAATGGACAGTCAGATTTTACCTCACAGCCTCAAATGTGAGGCTCTCCTGAGGTAAATGTATATGACCTCATCACAGTCACCCTCCTGAAGTCACCTCTGCCAACTCACATTGGGTACCATTTATCCCCAGCCATGCCCCATATTGTCATAGATACATCCTATCATCTTCACATTGTTTCTATTGTTCCATCATCAATCTATTGTTGAGCACTGTGTATATGTTATTTCTAAGCTTCAAACAACTCCACTGAGGGAGACCATCACCCTATTCTATGGATAAAGACATTGAGGCTCTAAGAACTAATGTGCCTCATTCAACTGGTAAGTGGCTGAGCCACAGTTTGAACTTCAAGAGGTCTGATAAACCAAGACCATGTTAGCCCAATTTCTATGATATTTTCAACCATCTGTTTTGCCTTGATCACCAGTAACCTTGTTTTGCTCATGTATTCAAAATTGTTCATGATCATACTGGCTACTTGTCCTGAGCACAGTGCATAACTCTGGTTTGATTATTCCTGATATAAGTGGTGTGTAAAGCAGACACACTGGTATTTGATAGAAATCAGACACACTGGGATGTTGTTGGTGAAAATTCATTTCTGCGGTATTACTGGAAAGCATTCCGAGCAAGAGTCAAGCATATAGGAGGCTATGGTGTGGTAAATTTATTTGTGGTGCTAGATGCGAGATCCAAGGAGCTCCCCTAGGTTCCCAGTGTCCCATCTCTATTCAAAAGTCTACTCTTGTTGTTATCAGGCCCAGAAAGAGGTTTAGTGTCCAGACATGTTGCGCCACGCCAAGGCTGGTCCAGTCCAGCCTTCCTCACATTGGTGAGCTTTGTCTGGGTTCCCAGCTGTGCCTCTGCTAGTGCTATGCCTAGACCTGTACTGGAGCCCAGGTGGTTTGCAATGGGGAGACAGAATACAGAGCAGAAATGTGTGCCTGTGTTACCAGGTGGATGAGAGAGATAAGGGCTCTGCTAGCTGGCATTATGCAGTCTCTGGCTTGAGAAGGACCAGGTGCTTTTTCAAAATAACTAACCCACTTCCCAAGCTTTTGTGGGCTTCTTGTAGGTCTACCCCTACCAAATCTACTTCCTGGACCTCCTAGGGCTGTGTCCTTTACCTATCTGACCCCTGTCCCAGGTAGATTGACAGGCCTCAGTGGTCGTGTCTTGGCTCTGACCACATGCTATTGCCCACCTCTTGGCTTGCAGCTGAGCAGTTCTCCATAGGCTGTGATACTATCATTCTCTCCCTTCTCAGGGATGATCCCTCCCATGAAGATCCCATCGCGTATTTAAAAACAAACTAGGTTAACTTCCTTCTCGCTCACCTGATGTGTTTTCCTTGGAGAAATAAACTCTCCCTGGGCAATTGGAAAAAATACACAGGAGGTTAAAAGATCTAATCTACTGTAGTGGGAGAAAGGTTCCGAAGGACTAAATAAATGGAATAAGAATCATGCTTTTCACTCTGTGGAGACTCTGGGCTTAGCTCTATTCTGTTTGAGGACTGTGATCATGGGACTTGCAGCTACCCATAGGACATCCCTCTGCACTGCCCGGTACCATTCTTAGAGAAAGCCTATGCCTGACAGACAACCCAGAAACCAGCTCAACAAATCTCTGTGGCCAACGATCCATGCCTGTGACCCCCAAGCCACCTTGACCTCAGATTGGATTTGACTGTGAATGACAGAGTTGAAAACAAGTGGACAGCAAGAAAGAAGAGTGGGCCCTGCCAAATACTTCACACAGGTCTCTAAAACCCACACTCTCCCTGCCATAGATGGGCATTAAGCCCTATGCTACAGAGGAAGGGGGAGCAGGGGGAGCCACTGTGCACACTATAAGAGTAGCAGGAGGGTGGACTGGCACGGTGGCCCATCAGGAAACATCTATCCACATCCCTCCCACTGTCCCGGCACTGCCCATGCTGACCTTCACGTGAGTTCTCACACCCGATGTAGACTTTGACCTTCATGACAGAGACCCTGCTCTTCCAGCAGCAGGTGAAGAGATTGGGCTCCAAAGCTGAACTGACCAGACCTGTGGCAGTGCCTAAGGAATGGCCTCCCCCCAGGGTCTGCTTGCTGATGCTCATGCCCATTGTGGCCATGAGGGGGAACTGGAGCCAGGACTGGGGAGCAGGGAATCTCAGTTCTTAGCTCGCTGGTCTTATCAGTATGACCCAGGAAGAGCCAGTGGAGCTCCAGCTGCAACAGGTATGCCAGTCCGAGGTTCATTTGGCATACCCAGAACCAAACTCACTGTGACTGTGACATCCCTGGTGCCAGCCAGGCAAAGCGCTCTCCTCTCCTGGAGCTCCACCTCCAGACACTCCCCTGAGTCCCTGGTAACAGCTCCAGCCCCGAAGCCCAGCCCTGCCGGCCCCTCCTCTCAGCACCTGACCTGTCATCACTCTAACCTGTGCCTTTGCGCCCACATCCTTACTGGTAGACAGTGACATGTGGCCTCTGCCCCACCCCCATGCCCCTTGCTGCCCTCTGCTGGGCAACTGCGCATAGAACTCCTCTTAAGCTCCCCCATGAGGCACCACTCCTACCAGAACCTGCGCAGATGACCCCAGAGGTGAAATCAAGGCCACAGAGTCTGCAACAGAAGATGATGCTGGGCTTGTTTATGCCCGACAAGCTTTCTCAGAGCAATGCTGTGCCCTCACCCTACCCACCCACAACTCATTCTCAGGCCAGTCACCCCACTCTACTCCTCAGCCTTCCCCCAGCTCATCATGCTGCTGGCCTCAGGCCTTGCCCAGCCCCCATCAGCCCCCCCACCCCCACCACGAAGACCCACCAGTTTCCTTCACTAACTGCTACTTCTCTCAGCAGCTCAGGAGCTTCACATCTGCTGACTTGCTCCAAGGTAACAAAGGGCCGCATCCTGCTTGGCAGGAAGGGATGTGAGCAGGCCAGCAACCTGTGGCTTAGGAGACTGTTGTGCAGGAAATCACACAGACCTGGTAGAGAGGGGGAAAAGGGATGCTATAACCTTCCACACACTTCCCATCATGCTTAGCTAGAGGGCCTCTTCCCCCATCATCTCCTCACACTCTCTCAGCCACGTTTCTTCCTGCCTTCACAGGACCTGACAATCAGAAAATGGGCCATGAAAACCCATTACATTAAAGAATTAAGGACTTAGATTATAACTTACACCAAACACAAAATAAACTCAAAATGGTCAAAGTACTTAAAAGTAAGACAGGAAACCATAAAAATTGTAAAAGACTCCATAGGTAGTAACTATCAGACATATGTTGTAGCAATACCTTTACTGATACTGCTCCTAGGGCAATGGAAACTAAAGAGAAAATAAATAATTGGGACTACATCAAAATAAAAAACTTCTTCACAGCAAAAGAAACCACCAACAAAACAATAAGAAAGCCCACTGCACGGGAGAACATATTTGCCAATATTATCTCCAATAAAGATTTAATCTCCAATATTTACAGGGAACTTATACAACTTAACAAAAAGAAAATAAACAATCCAATCAAAAATAGGCAAGGAACCTAAATAGACAGTTTTTTATTTTTTATTGATTTCAGAGAGGAAGGAAGAGGGGGAGAGAGATAGGAACATCAATGATGAAAGAGAATCACTGATCGGCTGCCTCCTGCATGCCCCCCACTGAGGGTCGAGTCCACAACCAGGGCTTGTGCCCTTCACCAGAATCAAACCCAGGACCTCTCAGTCTGCAGGCTGCCACTCTATCCACGGAGCCAAACCAGCCAGGACAATAGACACTTTTTGAAAGAGGATATAGAGAAGGCTGAAAGATATATGAAAACATGTTCCATCACTAATCATCTGAGAGATGCAAATCAAAACAACAATGAGGTACCATCTCACACCTGTCAGAATGGCTATCATCAACAAATTAACAAACGACAAGTGCTGGCCAAGATGTGGAAAAAAACAAACCCTCTTATATTGCTGGTGGGAGTGCAAACTGGTGCAGCCACTGTGGAGAACAGTATGGAGTTTCCTCAAGAAACTAAAAATGGAATTCCTATTTGACCCAGTAATCCCAATTCTAAGAATGTATCCCAATAAATCAGAAAAAAAAACAATCAGAAAGTATATATACACCCCTAAGTTCATAACAGCACAATTTATAATAGCTAAGATTTGGAAACAGCCTTGGGGCCTGTCAGCAGACGAGTAGATTAGAAAACTGTGGCACATCTACACAATGGAATACTATGCTACTGTAAAAAAGAAGGAACTTTTATTATTTGAAACAGCATGGGTAGACCTGGAGAGTATTATGCTAAACGAAATAAGCCAGTCAGAGAAAGATAAATATCATGTGATCTCACTCATATGTGGGATATAATGATCAACATAAACTAATGAACAAAAGTAAAACCAGAGACAAAGAAATACTGGACAGACTGTCTAACCTCAGAGGGAAGGAAGGGGAGGATGGGGGTGGAGGTGGGAGTAAGAGATCAACCAAAGGACCTGTATGCATGCATATCAGCATAACCAATGGGCACAGACACTGGGGCAGTGGGGGCTTGTCCTGAGTGGGGTGTGATTGGTAGTGGGGGGTGGTCAATTGGGGAAAAAGAAGACACATGTAATACTTTAAACAATAATTTAAAAAAAGGAAAAATTGTTGTCAAGTTTCTTCCAACCAAATGAGGGAGCTAGAAAAGTATAGGTGAAATTTCTTTTCAGAATAAAATCACCAGGTCCCTGATATATAAATAGAGACACTATTTATGGGCTGAATTGCATGCCTTCAAAATGCCCATGTTGCATTTCCAATCCCAGTGCCTCAGAAAGTGATGGCATTTGGAGACGGGGCCTTTAAAAGAGTCAATGAAGGAAAGTGGTGGGCCATAAGCCTCAGGACTATGTGAGAATAAATTTCTGTTTTTAAACCACCCAGGAGATGGTATTTTTATATAGTAAACTAATGAAGAGACATTCCAAGTTAAAATCCAGGACCCAGGCATAAGATGATTTGTGTAAAATAAAGGACTAAAATGCTGGTACATTGAGGTGATGTCATGTAGAGAAAAGTCCTTCAGAGCCCATACATTTGTGCTGAAAGGGGTACAAAGCATGCCTACTCTATGCTACATGGTCCTCACCAAAATATAACTCCTGAGGCTTAATGGAGAAAAAGAGCCAGCTGCACATTCTCTGTTAGAGAAGGACAGTCAGAGCATGATCTGTGGCACAGTCCCCAGCACTGAGCTTCCTCTGTTTCCCACTCCCCACATCCCATTGTCTGATCTCAAAACTTCATAGGATGCAAAATTATTTCTCTACTTTTTAGAGTTGGTGCAATCACTTACCTCCCTGAGCTTCCAGTAGGTCTGTATAAGGGAAAGTAAAGTCTACCCAGCAAGATATTGTTGATTGCATTTGAAAGGACTTTACAAATTATGCAACACAACGTTGATATTTACATGATTACAATTTCTTTCAATGCAAGGATGAGCAAAAGTCCTTTTATTTTTATTCTTTTTAATTCAGCTACCATGGACAGTCATTCCTCCCGGGGGAAAAAAATGATCTTGAATGGGATTTCACCAAGGCACAGCCTGAGATAAGCATTGAATGCAAGAAGCTTATAGGCAGACAGTTAGCTGTTAGGAGAGGACAAGTATATGCTGCAATATAAAAAACAAGCCCCAGATCTCAATAGTTTTGCACAACAGAAATTTGATGTTTGTTCACTTCACTGGGTGGCTCCGCATATCTATAGGAGCCTCTGTGCTCACTGCATCAGGGACACTCAGAGAGTCACAAATGGGCCTGTCACAGCCTCAGCTCAGATCCACACACATTCTGGGCCTCCTCGTTCCCTGTTGAAGGCAGGGGATCATAGTAATCAGGCCCCAGAAGGAAGGGAGAACAGACCTGTGTGCACACTGCTAATGTGTGCCAGAGACTCCCAGGGAAGAGTCCTGTGGGAGCCACTCACTGCAGAGAAGCCAGAGGCAACAACCTGACATCACTTCTATGCCAACCTTCACCCTGAGTGTTCTCTACAGCTGTGATACCCACAACACAGTCCATGGGCACCTGGCCAGCAGATGGGGCTGCTCCAATGCAGACTCAAGCGACTGCAAACGATTGCAAAATACCTCACTAATAATGTTATCTTGATTACATGTTGAAATAATACTGTGATACATTGCATTAAATAAAATATATAATTAAGTCTGACTGTTCTTGTTTACTTTTGTAAATGTGACTAATAGAAATGAGACTATCCATTTGACTCAGCCTGTGCTTCACTGGAGGTCGATGCCCCAGGCACTCGGTCCTCACCCTGAGCTCCTCATGCTTCCCTCTAAAACCCACAGCCTGAGCCCAGTACACACTGATGCTCACCTGGGGATCTACACAGGTGCTGAGGTGTGCAGCTAAACTGCACCAGATGAGCAGCAGAGTGGCCATGTCACCCCCGCCCCCAGCCTTTTTCCTCCTGGCTCCAGACTCAGCCTGCCTTTCTCTCCCTACAGTGTCTGTCTCCATCCTGCTGTTCCTGGGAGTCATCTACCAGCTGAGCAGTAAAACTCAATGTCTCCAACTCCTTCTTTCCCTGCTGCCCAGCAAACAGCCAACACTGAAGGAGACAAAGGGTAGGGTGTGAAGGACAGAGTGTTGGCCTCAGAGACCAAGCAAGTGGGCTTTGGTAGGACCCCAGGCTTGTGAGCTGAGAGCCTTGGGCAAGTCTCCTCCCTTGTCCAGTCAGCTCCCAGGTAGCTGTGTGGCTCTGAGGGAGGGTTCGATAAGGCCTGGCCTGGAGCCTGCTTCTCCAGGAGCCTTTCTTGTGAGACCTCCGCACTCCTTTAGTGAGGAGATGCTCAGACCTTTCCAGCCAAGAAATCAAAGGATCTGAGAATTCAGAGGAATGGAGAGGAGCAGACTCCATGGGAATGTGTGAGGTAGGGAGCATCACTGAGCTCTGTCGGGAAAGGAAGAGTTCACGTGTGAAAGGCAAGCACTCAAGCTCTGCCCAGCGTCAAACCAAGTCCTGTGTGACCCAAATGGTGTCAAAGGAGTCCTCAAGAGTTACAGGAGGTAGGAAGGGTTCTTTAAAGGGAGTGGAAAAGGAGAGCAGAGATTAGAAAGCCAAGAGAGCCAGGGTGAGAAGGGATGAAGGGACATTTTTGCCCAATGCTGGCCTTTAAAGTCAGAACTCTAAAAGCACACTCCCTGGCATGAAGCTGGAAGGACGGACATAGCCCAGATCACACAGCAAGCTTCACACCACAAATATGGAGACAGGCTCACAGATAAAGTGAACACACTGCTCACACAGGACTACTGGCACACTGTCAGAAACCAAGATTATTTCTGCCTTTTACAGCCTCTTGTCAAATTCATAAACTGGGAGTCCTTTCCCTGATCTCTCCAAAGACTTTTTATAAAATGTTCTCGTGCCCCGGCTGGATGGTGCAAGCAGTTGACATCATACCACATACTAAAAGGCTGTGGATTTGATGCCTGGTCAGGGCACATATCTAGGTACAGGTCCAAGCCAGTCAGGGCTTGTATGGAAGGCAACTGCTCAGTGCTTCTCTCTCTGTTTCTCCTTTCCTCTCT
This sequence comes from Lasiurus borealis, assembly GCA_004026805.1. Lineage (NCBI taxonomy): Eukaryota > Metazoa > Chordata > Mammalia > Chiroptera > Vespertilionidae > Lasiurus > Lasiurus borealis. The sequence goes on from PVJN01003879.1 coordinate 75,912, forward strand.
CTAAATCAATAAAAAAACATCCTTGGTTGAGAATAAAAAGAAATCTGATCACTCTTTGGTAGTAAAACATTCCAGGTAGGACAGTGACATCTCAAATACAATCACAATGCAGACATTCAAGTGCCCAATGCTAGGCTGATATATTGTAAGTAGCTAGTTATTAATAACAGGAAGGAGCCAAGAGGAGCTCACACAAAAGCATGTCACCTGGCAGCTTCACCAGGAAGCTGCAATTTCACATCCCCAGGGAAGGTACACAGGGAAGACAGACACATGCCCAGTAAAGCTGGGGTGACAGAGGGATGGTACTTGCCTGTCAATCATACCTGGGAACAGGTAGTGCTCAGAATGGATGTGGCCACTGCAAGTGCAGACACATTTGGAATACATCATCTCCTAAACAAAGAAGTTTGCTCTCTGGGACTCCTGCTGCTCGAGTGGCTCTTGGTTCTTGGCTCTCTTGCATTCCCAAAGGACCCAAGGCCATGCAGCCCACCCAGGCAATAAACTCATGGATTGCCGCTGAAATTCCAGCTCAGCTACCCTGATGCTGGACTGGACCCAGTTCCCACTTGGAAAGGAAGATGGACTCTAGCTCTGCTGAAGCCTGAGCTAAAGAGGTAGACTAAGGGAAATGGGACTTTGGAAACCCAGGGATGTCAATCCACAAATGCAAGCCTCAGAAATGCCTTTTCTCAGGACAAGCAAGAATCTCAACCCCCACGGGCTTGGAGATGAACCCTCCCCTCTCCTGTAACAGCACACTAAGTAAAATGTGGAGGCCGGAAGCATGAACTCATCCTTGTCACATAATTGGTGCTGGGTGGGAGCAAGGAGCTGCTTTCCTTTCTGCCCTCCCAGGGGAGCCAGGTCAGGAGCCCCCTGCTGTCTGAAGCAGGGGAAGCAGGGAAGGTGACCAGTGAGGGTTTTCTGAGGCCATGTCCTCACAGGTGGCTTTGTCCTCACTGGCCTGCCTGGTTGAGAGCTGGCTCCTCTTTCATGGATGCTTGGTGTGCCAGTGTCTGGTCCTGGTGACTTCTTTGCTGCAGGTCCTTAGCCTGGCCTATGCCGCACCCTCCACCGAGCTCTGGCTGTTCATGGACCCACACTGACTCTCTTGGTGAGACTTCTCAGCCTCCATGCCATCCTCCTGGGCAGGTATAAGATGGTCTGGGCCAGGCCTGTTTGCAGGGGCCCACTGCAGGTGAAACAGTCAATGTGCAGAATATTCTGGAAAGCAAGATTCTGCTGCCTCTGTAGAGGGCAGGTAACCAGCAGCCATCTCCACAAGGAGGGTCACAGTGCCCTTGCTGTGGCAGACACAGGTCAAATCTGCCAAGGGTCTCCTTGACCCCTTTCTTTAAAGTGGAAGTAAAGCTCCCCACTCAGAGAGACAGACAGAGGTCAGGCCATTGCCAGAGAATTCCCTTCCCCATCTTCTCCTGTCCCTACTCTGTGGACATATATGATCCTTAATAGGGTGCTGAGGTCAAGAATCAGGTAGCTAGCTCTTCACCACCCACTTTAAATATTTGCAAATTTTTCTTTATAGAATATGTCACCTGTCACTTTCAAGTCCCAAGAAGAAGCTGAGATCAAAAGAGATTGCATTACATCCTATTATTTATATACTAGAGGCCTGAAAAGTCATGCACTGGAGGGACGTCCCTCAGCCCAGCCTGCCCCCTCTCACAGTCTGGGACCCCTTAGGGGCAGGAGGTGACCAGGTGATCAGGGGAAGGTGATACCATCATCACACCTCTGCTGCTGAAACTGCCAGCAAGGCAAGCCTCAGCCAGCCCTGGTTATCTGAGCCTCAGGCAGCCCTGATTGGCTGGGCAGCCACCATCCAAGGCTTCCCTGTGCCTAGGACTGGCCCTGGGTGGCTGGACAGCTCCCAGCCTGTGCCTCAGGCTGACCCAGGGTGCCTGAGTGGCTGAGGTGACTGGGGGACTCCAGAGACAGGTACACACAGTGGCCAGGACCACCTAACGGCAGGCCCGGCCTTCCCGTGCACCTGCTGCCCTGGCAGGTCTGAGGGGACTGGGCGTCTCCATCTTGTGGCTGTGGGCACTGCCATCTTTGAGAGCATTGCAGTCAATTAGCATATCTCCTCCTTATTAGATAGGATCCTTCCATCACTTTTATAAGGTTTGTGGCAGCTTACTACATACACATACACATGTCCAGTAATCTAGCATAGAAACACAATTTAAAGCATTAGAATAAAAACATGGATGTCCTTGCCAACCACACTGATTGCTCCTGTGCCCAGACCCAGTTGAACCCCATGGCAAAGAAGCTGGTACCTTGAGGAGACTAGGGAAAGGTAATTTACTGCCATAATATCATTAAAATTAGTCTTCAAATTTGGTGCTGAGCTTCCTGACAGTCAAAGCAAGTATTTCACTATTTAACGTACATCTCCAAGAGAGAAAATTTTACTCTTTGTTTTAGGATAAAAATAAAGCAATTCTTTTTCAGGTTCTTGGGTTAAAAGAAATGCCTCCCCCAGATCTCTTTCAGTTTGACAGTGAGTGAGGAATAGAACTGTCTGTGCTGAGATCTCCACAATTAACACAGCTGTCTCCGGAAAAGCCACTCGGAGGATGGGTGGTGCCATGGCTCTGTACTGGAATGCTGGAATGACCTCGCGCGTGCAGACCAAAAAGACAGACTTTCTGCTTTTGAGGAAAATAACTGCTTTGGCCCACACTGAAGCTGCCTTAACCATCAGTCCTGTAGAATTCATTTCAGATGTATGCCCTAACAACAGGTCACTGGGGAGTGAGTGAAATGGATACTGGAAACACAAGAAGGGCTCATGCCTCCCAGCCACCAGGCACCAAGAGTGTGCCAGTGTCTAGTTCTGGAGGCACTGGAGGGAAGACCTTTCCCCGATAACCTTTCCCCTGGAGCAAAGAGGCCAAAGGCAAACCCAACCACAGAGTCACCAGTGCAGGGCTGAGAGGGTGAAACTGAGGGCCAGTGTAGGGCTGACGGGAGGTGAGACTGAGGACCAGGACCTGGTGTGTCTGCAGGAGAAAGCACGACAATGACAGTGAGCAACACTAACCTTCAAGAACTGGTCGGGAGCAGGAAATGCTCACAGAATGAAGAAGGGCCTGACGTTTCTGGGAGAATATGAGAGCTGAGAGGTTGGTGCCCCCAGAGCACCCACTACAGTGGAGTTCGAATGCTGCTGCTCTCACTGCTTCCTTCCCTGATCCCTTGCAGGGCCAGGGGAGCAGGAAGTGACCTGCTGGGCGCACTCTGAGGGCCACTGGCTTTGAAGAGTGGCTTCTAAGCTAGCTGCATCTCTTGGGTTTAAATGTGGTTCCTAGGGAAGGAAGTATTGCTCCTTGGGGTGCATGCAGGGCTGAATGCCTGCTTCTTGCCATAGGAGCTGGCCATGTTCTCTTGCCTGAACTCATAAATAAATAAATAGTCCTGAACTCTTCAAAATGATCCAGCTCCTAGCTGAGTAGAGACATTCTTCCTCATGCAAACCTGATGAAGCACTGTGCTCCCTGCCTGAGCGCTGCCTTCCTGCCCCTGGAGCCTAACCCTGGGTCAAGCTAGCTGCTAGTTCATACTTTTCTGCCTCTGGTTCATGCAAAGAGCTGATCCTTTAATTACAGGCTGCTTAGTGACATTTCTTTAGCTGTCCTTTAATGGCCCTGCCCTTTTATTTATAGGCAAACACCTATGGGCTTTTCTATCCCCTGGAGCAGTTTCTCTTTTAAATACTTTTAGGGATTGGGTAGGTGGTAGGTCTGTTAGTCACAGTAAAGCAATAAGGAAGCCAAGGAGACATGGCATGAAATTGCATTCCACCTCCAGAGCTGTTGCAATTAAAGACGGATGTGCCACTCTAAGGTCATCGTTTTTTGTTTTGTTTTGTTTTTCCTTCTATTATTTTTTTAAATTAAATCTTTATTATTCAGATTATAACATTTGTTTCTCTTTTTTCCCCTCCATAGTTCCCCTCCACCTGGCTCCCACCCCTTCCTCTATCCTTACCTCCCCTCACCCCCATTAACCTCATCCACTGGACTGATTTTTGTCCAGTCTCTCCCTGCACCCCACTCACCCCTTTCCCCCTTAGAATTATCAGTCCACTCCTTTTCTGTGCTCCTGATTCTATTATATTCACCAGTTTATTCTGTTGATCAAATTTTTAATTCACTTAATTTTTAGATTCACTTGCTGATAGATATTATTTGTTCATAATTTTTTGGCTTTTACCTTTTTCTTCTTCTTCCTCTTCTAAAAGAGTACCTTTCAGCATTTCATATAATACTGGTTTGGAGTTGATGAACTCCTTTAGCTTTTTCTTATTTATGAAGTTCTTTATCTGCCCTTCAATTCTGAATGTTAGCTTTGCTGGATAGATTATTCTTGGTTGTAGGTTCTTGCTGTTCATCACATTGAATATTTCTTGCCACTCCCTTCTGGCCTGAATAGTTTCTGTGGAGAAATCAGTTGACAATCATATGGGTGATCCCTTATAGGTAATTAACTGTTTTTCTCTTGCTGCTTTTAATATTCTCTCTTTGTCTTTTGCTCTTGGTATTTTAATTATGATGTGTCTTGGTGTAGTCCTCATTGGATTCCTTTTATATGGGGTTTTGTGTGCTTCCTGAACTTGTAAGTCTATTTCTTTCACCAGATGTGGGAAGTTTTCAGTCATTATTTCTTTAAATAGTTTTTCAGTATCTTGCTCTCTCTCTTCTTCTGGCACCCCCACAATTCTGATGTTGGTATGCTTGAAGCTGTCCCAGAGGCTCCTTACATTATCTTCACATTTTTGGATTCTTTATGTGACAATTATGTGACAGGGATTTTTCTTCTTACTTTTCCAGTTGAGTGTTTTCTGATTCTTTATATTTCAAATTTTTTATTTGATTCTTGCCTTCCTCTAGTCTGTTGTTAGGTCTCTGTATAATATTTCTTATTTCAGTCAGTGTATGTTTAATTTCTAGTTGGTCCTTTTTCATCTCTAGTTGGTCCTTTTTCATCTCCTCTTGGGTCTCACTAAATTTATCCATCTTTTCTAGGATATTCTTGAAAAACCTTATAACCATGGTTTTGAACTCTATATGCAGTCATTTGTTTTCCTCCATTTCTTTTGTTTGTGATCTCTTCCTTTGTCTCTGCATTTTCACTATGCTGGAAGAACTTCTATGTTGGATTCAGCCTTATGATACAAGACTTGCAAAACTGTAAAAGCCTCTTTGTTGGGCTTGGGATGGGTGGAGTCTCAGGGCTTCCAGTCGGCCTCGCCTCCAGGGCCCCTGAGTCTCACGTGTCTGTGGGTAATCGCTGGAGTGTTCCCTGTGCTCATGTGGAGTGCCTCTAGACAGCTGCCTTTCCTGCTCCCCTGCACTCTGGGACCATATGAGTCTGGGTCCCCAGGATTTTGCCTGAAACTAGGGTTTAGTGGAGTTAAAAGTGGCCCAGTCTCCCTCCCACTTGTGAAAGCCAGTGGCACAATCAGCAGTCGGTCTTCTGCACACAGTGCTGTGCGTACCACCAAACTTCTGCCCTTTCTCAGCTCCCCTAAATTTCTGTGCACTTCTCCCTTTTCACAGTCCAAATTCCCCTGTATGAGTTTTGGCTGGACCTCGGGTTCAGTGCCATAAGATAAGGTGTTCCCTGCAGTTGGGAGTCTCCATCTCCCTCCCGTCAGAGAGAGCCACCAGGTACTCCGGCACCCACTCTCTCTACCCGTATGTCTCTGTATCTCAGCTTTTTGCAGCTCCTCTGGATCTCCATGAGCCCCTCTCTTTCCTTCTAGTTGTAGAATTTCCACTCAGCCAGCTTTCCTGTGGTTTTGGATGATGTCCGTTCTGTCTTTTAGTTGTAGGTTTGAAATTGTTGTGCGAGGCAGCAGTGTAGGTGTTTACCTATGCCGCCATCTTGGATCAGTTCTAAGGTCATCATTTTTGAGCAGTGGGTTTTTGGGGGGAGACACACCCTTGTTAGTTCATTGGTGCAGAGTTTCCAAGAAGCACTAGGTGGAGAGAGTGGAGTTCTTTGCTGAAAGCTGTGTCGCTGCCTGAGGAAGGCAGGCGGGGGAGGGCAGGACCAATGGCCTAGAACCTGGGGCTGCATGGTAGCTGACATGCTGCCTATGTTGGGTGTGGTTATATCTGGAGCCAGCTGGAGGGAGATACCAAGCCACCCAGGATCTACTAAAGGCCCCAAAGGTGAGTACACAACCCTCCCTTCCCTGAGTCATGTCTCTGTTCACAGACAAGTCCTTTTGAGTGGTTGAGCACCGGGGCCTTCTTCTGCCAGCTGTGTGAGCCTCCATTACTAGACTCCTTCCTCCTCGTCATGTCTTGCAAATCCACTGTTCTCTCCACCCACCCCTTCCCCATCCCATGACATGGGTTCCCCAGCTGAGAGCCTCACACAGTGAAGCCCATACACTCTTTGTTTTTTGTGTTTTTTTTTCTTTTTCTGTCTTTGTTTGCTTGTTTTTAAATATATTTTTATTGATTTCAGAGAGGAAAGGAGAGAGAGAGAAACATCAATAATGAGAGAGAGAGAATCAGTGATCGGCTGCCTCCTACGTGCCTCTTACTGGGGATTGAACTCGCAACCTGAGCATGTGCCCTTGACCAGAATTAAACCTGGAACCCTTCAGTCTCTAGGCCAATGCTCCATCCATTAAGCCAGCCTCGAAAAGGCTCCATCCAGCCTTTGAAGTCCTTAGTCCACCTCCTCCAGGAAGCTTGAGCTGCCCTGCCCCAGAGAGTTCCTTCTCTGGGCTACGTCTCCATGCGTGCATCTGTCTCTGTGGCCATCCTGCCAGCTGGTCTGATGGGACCAGAACTCCCACCCCAGGAGGCTGGAGTCGAGATCTCTTCTGGTCTCTGTAGAAGGCAATGTGCAGCAAGTGACAGCTACTACAGAAGGTCCCTGAGGCCCCAGTGCTCCTCTCTCAGCCCAGGAAGTGGGACACACCCTAAAGGAAGAACCTGATGGTCACGCCGACCCTCAATGACAGTGCAGCCTGTGATCATCTGTCTTGCAATAGAGGTTGGGACAAAGTTTATTTCCACAAAATAAATTTTTGCTTGAAAGGAAATGGATGACCTAACCTAGGATCTTGTTGTGGAAGTAAGATAGAGCTTATTTGAAAGTTGTTTGGAGATAAAATCTGCCAATTCCCCTTTAGAATTTGTATCATAATTTAATAAATAAATAAATAAATAAATAAATAAAGATTAAAAAGCATTCGTCCATCTGTAGCTTTGACTTCCATTTCACAAGCCTGGGGTAATCATTAAAACGTTCTCTCATCAGGTCGGTTTTCACAGTAGATTAAGAAGAGAGATGCTGGGGACATGCAGGGAGGTCTGTTGTCTCTCAGGCACTTCTGGTGGTGCTGGTACTATCTCAACTGCAATGGGCCACCCCCGTGCCACCTCTGCCTTATCCAGGCCAGACCCACAGGATCCTTTGTTATTCCAACCCCAACTATTGGCAGGGATGGCCCGGGTCAGTCCAGTTAGCCCATCCACAGGCCAGAAAGCCTGCACTGAGCCAGGCACACTCTGCACATTCTGGGAGGGATTGTCACCCACTCCCAATATTTAGGAACAGGGGTATCTCCAGCACCCACTATCCCAGATCAAAGAGGGAGGCAGAACATGTAACCAAAAGGCTATGATCTATTGGGACAAGTGACCTATGAGTAACAATAAATAAACAGGACATTTCCGGTACCATTAAGTGACAAGATAAGGAGAGGATAAGACAGTGGCTAGGGGTATGTGATGCTGAAAGTGGTGGAAAGTTGGTCCTCTCCCACAGGGATTTCTCCAGGAGGGTTCAACAGAGGCAGTCACAGCACCACAAGCAAAGGTGGTTGAAAACTTTGGGGAAGGGGCAGAGACACTGCTGGAGATGAATAGGAGGGGGCGCCCCATGGGAAGCAGCCTTGAAATAGGAGTAACATGGAGAGCTACCAAAAGCAAGTACCTTCCCAAGCCAGGACTCACTGCATCTACTTCACAGACCAGAAAACTGAGAATCAGAAAAATTCAGTGACTTGTCCAGGGTTTGTTGCTAGTAAAGCTAGGCTCTGGGCCTGGTGAGCACTCAGCATATGGATCCACGCTTCAGACAGCAGGTGGGGCAGGGGTATTGTCCTGGGAAAGAGAGTCTATGGAAGCCGCACAGCTCTGCCACTCACTCACTCACTGTCCCCTCACCCCCTGACCCAGGCTCAGCACAGCCCCCCCACAAGGCTCTGGATCCCCACAGGACTCTGGGCCAACAGCTCTGTGCTCTGTGCTCTTCATTGGTGGCAGCAGCAGAGGAGCTTTAGGTAATGAAGCAGAAGGACTGAGCTGGTCAAGGAACTCCCAGCAGTGCTCAGCCACACACCTATCCTTAGGGAGGCCATCAACCCAGCACTGCATGGCTATGGAGGCACAAGGGCGCCAGGTGGGGGTGCAGCCTCAGCAATGTGGGGGTGGGAATCTAGATGGTTAGGGTTTGGGGTATGTTTTTGCTTCTTTTAAAATTAAAATCATTGAGCTATAATTTACTCCTTATGCAACTATTTTGTAGTTTTGACAAATGTACACACACTCAAAAAAAAGGAAGTGCTTCTATACCCACCTATGAAATGTCCGAGCCTCCCAGGCATGCTCAGCACTGGCCTGGTGGCTGGGAGCCAGTACATGATGACCGTCTGGTAGACACCACGGAGCTGAGCCCACAGCCCCGGAACCACAACGGGCCTCCCAACCGGGCTGTGGGGCAACAGTGGTCCGTGGTGAGAGGAGCGGGCACTCTAAAACAGTCCACAAACTCTGCCCACCTCTCACTAACCTCAGTGTCCCTCCTGGAATTCAGACACCCAGCTCCCAGGGACAGCAGGAGATCCCCTGGACTGTGTAAGGTGATCACAGGTGGTTCTTTTGGTTCATTCCAAAAGAACTCAGTAAGTCGTGTTACGTGGGTACTGCCGCTACCTATGGTCCCAGGATGGGCAGAGGACTCAGTCACAGGCCTAAGGAGAGAGAGATTGGGCAGGAGAGAATGATGGTCTTAGTTGCTGGGTCCTTGGCTTTTGACTTAATCTTCTTCAAAACCGAGTGTGTCAGCATCTTGGCCTTGGCAGTCCCAGCCTCCAGGCTGTGAGAACATGAATGTCTGCTGTATAAGCTGCCCATCTGTAATGTGTTGTCACCACAGCCCGAACAGGCTGGTGCCAGCTCCAGCAGCTCCCACTTCCATCCCACTTCTACCCCCATTGCCTGTCCTCAGCTACTGCCTTATTTTTATTTTTTTTAATTGATTTTTTACTTTTGTCAGCCTTTTGGTAGTGGAACATGAATTCTCTCTCTCTGTCCCAGAAATTTTCCAGTCATGCTTCCCAATAGACACAGTGCCTGCCCCAAAGCGAGAGTTCTGGGGCACACTGCCTCTGTTTCTTACCCCTCATCAGACAAATCCTGTTACTTCCTGTTGGGCAAGAGTCCTAAGTGAGGAAGTTCAGGGCACCCTCACTCCAGTCCTGGGCCAAGGTCTTGGTGAATCCACACAGAGGGCGTGTGGCGTCACCCAGTTAGAACATGCCCACCAACATGTGAAGATGATGGAAGAATGGTTTTGGTCCTAGCGTCTACTCGCTGTTCTGGGAGCAGTGTGCACTATCTGTTCACAGACGCACATGCGGGGCTACGTGGAAAACACAGATGGCCAATAATTTATGCTTGGCCCTGTGCAGAAATCACTCCTACTTTCTCATGTATAGTGAAGAAATAAACATAGTCTTTCATCCACCCTATAGCAAACAATAAGGGTGGAAACAGTTGACTCAAAATAGAACGTAAAACTTGACCCAGAAAATTGGACTTGATGGAATGAACCAAAAGAACTAAAAATGGCAGAGGCCACAGTCAGTAAGAGTTGTTATTAATAATAAGGCTGGCCAACAAATTCAATCTCCAGAACAAAATAACTGATTTAGGTAAAAAGAATTTTGTATATATATACAAAAGAATTGATTTAGGTAAAAATAATTTTAGAGAAATAAAGTGAAAACAATGGGAGACAATCTACTGCATCTCACAGAAGAAAATTGACTGGGACATTACATTGAATAATGGAGTTTATTCTAAAATATATATTTTCAATGCACATTCCTCAGAATGGGTGTAATTCTTATTCGCGTATTTGTATTTAAAGCACAGCCTGCAGAGAAGGCGGCTCTGTAGCGGGCCACTGGCAGGTGCAGACAAAGCCACATCCTGCCTTCCTTCCCCTGTGGGAGCAACATCACCACTGAGGGAACAGCTGCTGGAGAACCTTTAGCCCTCCAAACCAGAGCTCTGCCTCTCTTCCTGCCACGCCCCCTGAGTCAGGAGAGCCCTACGGAGCTCCTTCTGGACACATACATTCCCAACACCATGCACTCCCCCAGCCAGCACAGGTCACTACCCATGCCACGGTTCTCTCCCACCCACTCGCCACACTCAGATGCCCGCTCAGGACACAGCATGCTCCACTATTGTCTGCCAGGCCCTTTTCTTTTTTTTAATGTCTAAAGTTTTACATATGTCTCTTTTTCCCCAAGTTGAAACACCCCTCTACAAGCCATTCCCACTGCCCAGTGTCTGTGTCTATTGGTTATGCTAATATGCATGCATACAAGTCCTTGATTGATCTCTAGCTCCTGCCACCACCATCATCATTTGTCTCTAGATCTATTCTTAATCATCAAATTATGTTGATCATTATATCCCACATATGAGTGAGATCATGTGATATTTACTCTTGGACATAATGTAAGTACCTGGATTTGGAGGAGTGAGGAGGCACTCAGGGGTCACTGCAGGGCGCTGTTGAGAAACTGTGCATTGTGTGTGCTTCCTAGCCCTTGCCAGGCAGCCTGAGCTGTTTCACTTTGACTGGCTGCCCTCTCTAGGGCTGTGAGCTCCTTGAGTTATAATTTACTCTATATCAGAGTAAATTGAAGAGTTCCTGGGTTTCCAGCCAAGAGCCATGTCCGACATCATACATTTTGACTGTGTTTCTAATGTGAACAAGTTCAGACCAAAAACCCCAAAAATTAACAGGAAGTGAAAGATTAACATTTCCTTTCAAACTACAAAGTGTGTGTTCTGATGGTTTTATTAGCAGCAAGACAAGAGGCCCTTGCTCCTTAGGCCCATGTGCAAAGCAGGAATGAATCAGATCCATTGCCTACACATCCCACACCTCCCAGCCCGAGCAGGAGGATGAGCTGAGACCAGCCAGCTGTTGGCAGCACAGGGAGAATGTGTGAAGGAGACATTCACAAAGGAGTGCTGAGTGTGCCACCCCTGCTCTCTCGGGAAGCCCATTTCAGATGATGCACTGAATCTCAAAAGAGTAACTTGCCCAACGAAGGCACAAAAACAAATCTCTCTCTTGGCTGTCAATCACAGCCATGCAGAAGAACTACAGTGGGTTTCCTAGACAGAGGCACACCTCCCCCGTCCACACAGGCCAGGATTGAGGGCTGCGGAGAGTCCAGGCATCTGCGATCCTTAGGATACTCCCATGGGCAAGTGGATGTTCACAAAGGCGGGCACCTGAGTCACCTGGGGAGCATGGACATGCCTGACTAACCGACTCAGCATCTCCAGGAGGGCCTGAGGTCTGGCAGCCAGGCAGAACCGCTGCAGACCCAAGCCCCCCCCTCCCGCCCCTCACCCCATATGCGCCTGAGATAACGAGGCCCAAAGTGCACTCAGGCCATGATTGCCCACAGCCTTTAGCATCAGATGATGTTGTCAGACCAACATGAGGCCTGGAGGGCAGGAACCCTGTTGATCCTCCTTTGTTCCCAACACTTTGCCCTGAACTGAGGCTGCTCATTGTCCTTCAACATCAGCCACCCACCCAGACATTCCATCCCAAACATAATGGTGGCAATGCCAGGAGCAAAATCGCTGCCCAAGGGTCAGGGGGTGGGATGGCAGCCTTGGTCCTGCTTCTCCTCAGACACCCAGTCTGGCTCTGAGGGCCCTTGGCACACTTGGCTTCTGAAAACATGGCAATGCCTTGAACCAGCTATTATTTCCATGTTTGAAAGTGAGCTGGCCCATCCTCACACACCTATTTGCCAAGCACTCGGCACAGGAAAAATTGGTGCCAAATGCTGGCTACCACCTACCAAGAGGAAAATCCTGATTCACCCAGGTCCGCCCAAGCTCGCAATGGAGGCTAAGCCTGGTGCAGACAGCAAGCAGCCTAGGCTGCCAGAGGCTCAGGTTTCCACATCCCTGTGACTCCCTTCTCCATCCTAGGCCCTCTACAGAGAGGTGGACAGTGTGTGTGGGTGGGTGGGTGGGGTAAGTATGGAGAGTGTGTGGGTAGGAGGCATAGAAAGTGTGTGGGTGGGAGGCATGGAGAGTGTGTGGATGGGGAGTGTGCTTTCTTCAGGTCGTCCCATGGACTGTGTGCTGTCATTCAGCACTGGCACCACCAGGAACACTTGGGGCCTGGCACTGCCAGCTGCAGGCAGGGAAGGGCAGGTGTGGGCCAGAAGTGGCTCTGTCCTCACACACACTGCTAGGTGACAAGTGTACGATATTGGCAGGGCACACATCAGGGACAGAAAAAGGGTAGCAGCCCCTTCCATTGACTCGGTAGTTGGAGCATTGTCCTTATTCACCAAAAATGCTCCCGGCTAGATTCCAGGTCAGGTCAATGTTTCTCTCTCTTTCTTCTCTCTTCTTCCCTCTAAAAATCAATAAAAACTTATCCTCGTGGGAAAATTTAAAAGAAAACTAATTGACCAGAGGCTTGGGTCTGCTAGCCATGACCTTGGAAAATGACCGTATAGGCATCTCTGCTTCTTCCTTTACAGCATCCCTGAAAGGATGAGGGAGAAGGTGCAAAGGTGCGAGCACAAAACAGACGCCCTAAGCCACAGCTGTTCCCATGGCCCAAGACACCCTCCACCCTGCATCCACTCATTGAATATCTGTGACCTGAATGAATGACAGATGGATTAATTCACTTAGAACTTTATAAGAAACAACTCTTCAAGGGAAGAGCAACCCACTTTGTAAGCAGAGGTCGAAATCCAGAACTTCCAAATAAGGGTACTGCATACATCAGCATGCATCCCAGGCAGAGCTCCACCCCACCTAGGTGCCCGCCTAGCAGATGTTGTTTATTCATCCACAAACAGACCAAACAGTGCTCAGAGGCCTTCTTCCACTTCCATTGCTTAATGGAGCCCAGCCCACAGGGCTGGGCAGGAATATAGTGTGCGCCCCTACCAGTGTGCAAGAGGCCCAGGTGCCTGTGGGACACACAGAGGCTTCATGTGGTCCAAGCCGGACTGCCAAACGGGGGCCTGTTGGCATCAGCTGATGGCCAGTTGGTTAAGTCAAAGATAATTGGTTCATTTATTCACAATCAAATACTTTTTAGATTTATGCTGTATGCCAGGCACTATTTTTGGCTGCTAATACAGCTGTTAACAAAACACACCACTGGCCGGTCTCCATGGAGTTACACTATCATGGGAGGAGGCAGAGAAGTAAGTAAACAGAGGATCTAAAACGTGTTGGGGTGACCAGGCCACTGTGAGGGAGGGCAGGGGCAGGGGCGGGGGTGGGAGGCATGGTGGGAGGTGCAAAGCTGGCCCCTGCGAGGAGGATGCAGCCTGGAGCAGGTCCCACAGTGGGAGGACCAGGCGTGTCTCTAGAGGAAGTCGGGAGCTGTCCTGTGGGAAGAATGGAGATGGAATGAGAAGGAAGGGAGCAGTGACCCCAAACAGACAGAGCCAGCTCTCCACAACTGAGGGAGCCAGGGGCTCGTCCATGGGAATGGCAGCGCTGCCTGCAGGAGTGGCCAGATGCCTTTGCCGTTTTGAGGACCTACTGTGAGAGTGCAAGCTCCTACCAGGAACTGCCGGAATCCATGCAGCAACTCTGTGAGAAGCTACTGTGGTCTTCATCTTGTAAGTGAGGAACTTAGACACAGACAGTTCTCGTAGCTCGTTCAGAATCACACAGTCAGGAAGCTGGGGAGTCAAGACTGTATGCAGGCAGCCTGGCCCCTGAATCCTGCTGCTGAGCCTTGTCTGGCCGGACCCAGCAGGTGTGAGCCCTGCGGGGAGCAGGAGGGAGGAGGAACCAACTTGCTGAGAATCCCTGAAGCAATATGAGAACCTACAGGGCTCTGTTACTAACTTCTTTATCTTTTAAAATATACTTAGCTGAGGCTCAACTAAAGAAAGAGCAGATTAACATTAGTTAAGTTAGGGTATGTTATTCCTATCAATCCCCAAGAGGTACATACTCTCATTCTCCTTCTACAGGGGAAGACACCGAGGCTCAGCAAGTTTAAGAAATATGCCCTCAGCCATCTTCTCTCCAGCTCCTTCCTGCACCATCCATCTTCTCAACAGTCCTTGAAAGAAACAGACATGGGACCACTGCAGGGGGAGGATTGGTCCAGCTGGACCACCAGGCTGGAGGCTGGGCCAGAAGACCACCTGAGGGGACCCAGCATTATCACAACACTGACAACACCCAAGGCTGGAGGTGACCGTGTCCCTACAAAACCAAGTTCTTCCGAGGAGTGACAGCCAACAGAGGACAAATGGCAGTACCACCAGGTGAGAGGGCTTCAGGCAAGCCGGGACCTGGGAACAGCAATTCCCGTGGGCTTCTGAGGGGGCTCTGAGCTGGCAACCACTTGTGGTGCTCGGCAGCTGCTGAGAAGCCGCCAGGAAATCAGAGTAGATGGCCCTCCAGCCACAACTCAGGCCCCTGCGCTGGAGGACCAGGTGGGCCTGCAGCCTCAACTGCACAGAACAAAGCTGCTCTCAAGGCGCCGGCATAAAATCCAAAGATGGTACAGGAGCCACTGAGGAGCTTCTCCCTCAGGCAACCCTGCAGCTGGGTCCAGGATGCTTCCCACCCTGCGGGGCTGGGGAGGAGCCTGGGAGAAGCAAACACTGCCCCAGGGCCACATGGCTGGTAAGCCACCTCCAAGAGACCTGAAGTCCAGCTTCTTAGGTTCCAAAGCTACTTACTCCCAGTTCACTGTGCCAGAGGTATTCCAGCCCTCAGAGTAGTTCTTCTCCCCTCGCCCTACTGTAGTGGGCACCTCCACCTACCCACCACACCCAGCCCACCTTCCCAGGCAGCCAAGTGGCTGTCTTCTTCCCAAGCCCTCCAGGCTCCCTCCCATATCGCAGGCCTCTTTTCGATGCTAACATCCACTCCTCTGCCTCTCAGCCATATCCCCAAGGCATTCATCTCATTTCTTTGGACCAGGCAGCTGACCTTGGGCACCCATGGACTACAGCAATCATTAGCACAGTCAATAATTTTCTTTCTTGCACAATCGATCTCCCAGCCTCTCACTTCCCCAATTACATTATGAAGAGGTCTCTGACTTGGAGAGCAAAGGGTGGGGGAGGGAAGGAAGAAGTGCAAGTGGCAGCATGCAGTGTTGGTGGTGCATAGCCAAGGGGTGGGACTGGGTGAGCCCTAAACTAAGCGGCAGGGTTGTGGAGATAATGGCCTCAGAAAGATGGGTGACCTTCGGGTACACACTTGGCCTCACACCTCAGAGTCACCCACCCTTAGGCCAAGTTGTAAACAAAAGTGACCAGATCTCCCTGTAAATAGCTCACATTTTGTGTACTCCTGTGGAATGGAGGGTCCAGCTACCTGTAGCACTAGTTCTTGCACTAACATGGTCACAGAGGAAATTGGAAGAGATGCTGCAGACCAGCATACAGACGCCAAGCGCAGCTCCGGCTCTGCTCAGGTGCCAGCAAGGGCACATGCTGGGCTTCACATTCCCCATCCAAAAGGGGGCTCAATAGGCAAGTGAATATTTGTTCAACTGTTTAAAAGCTCCTCCCATGTAGTTAGTGCCCAATAAGTCCTGGGGTTGCTGTGTCTTGTGTTTTCTATCCATGGAAAAGAAAAACAGGCTGCGATGTTTACTATTATTTTCAAAATTGAAGAAAATTATTCACAAGTTTGACCTGATTTCTTATATTTTAAACTGTTTACTCATATTTAAACTTTTAACTTGTGCAAATGTATCACCCCCCCTCCCCCAATACTTGCACCAATAGATGTCTACTCATGCTGGCCTAACCCGACTGGGCTGGTGTTTCCTCACACTAAGCATGGAAATCCCCACATTCGAGCCTTTGGCAGCAAAATGGAAAATTAGAAAAATGAAAGCATGTTTTTTCACATTACTCAAGACCATGGACATGCAGGCACAGCCTGTGGCACCCTCAGGGAACATCCAGTGAGCATGGCGATTGTGGCTCATTCCAAAGCTGCCCGTCACAGAGGGACATTCATTTATTTCCAGGAACGTGTCACAGTGACAGTATGAGAACAAAGTGCCAAAGAGCTGTATCAGTGACAATTGCCACCCAAAGCACTAGTTAGCTTTTTAATGAATTAATCATAAGAATCTATCTTACTTAATAAAAGAGTAGAATAGATTGCAAATTGAGTACACACCTCCACTACACTCACAAGCCAAGCCCACCAACCAATCAAAGCGGTATACAAATAAACCCAACCAAGATGGCTACAGCCACAGAGAGCTCAGGAGAGAGGCCTGTGTTGCCCTGGCAATGGAGGAAGCCAAGCTTTCTGCACACCCTGGCCCACACTTAAGGCAACAAAGTTTCAGTGGCTGTGCAAACTGAAGACTTGGCTCCACTCCAGGCTACACAGTTTCAATTGTAGAAAATAAATAAATCCCACATACCAGGGCCTCCGCTTGGGTTGCTGGGAAGCATAGCTGGCCTGCAAACCACCACAGGCCCCTCACCTAGGTTCCACACTCCAAGGGAACACCTACCCTGATCCAGGACACCCTCCAGGGTAAACCAGCTGGTCCCCACCTGTGCACCAGACCTCTATCCTATCTAATAAAAGTAATATGCAGATTGACCATCACTCCAACACACAAGATGACTCCCCCATGTGGACACAAGATGACCACCACAAGATGGCCAGCAAGGGAGGGCAGTTGGCAGGGACCAGACCTACAAGGGAGGGCAGTTGGGGGTGATCAAACCTGCAGGGGAGGGTAGTTTGGCGTGACCAGGTTGGCAGAGAAAGGAAGTTGGGGGTGACTGGGCCTGCAGTGTAGGGCAGTTAGGGGCAAACAGGTTGGCGGGGGAAAGGTTAGGGGTAATCAGGCTGGCAGGCAGAAGCTGTTAGGGGCAATTAGGAAGGCAGGCAGGTGAGCAGCTGGGAGCCAGCAGTCCTGGATTGTGAGAGGGAGGTCCGACTGCCCGTTTAGGCCTGATCCTACCTGGAGTCAGCCTAAACGGGCAGTTGGACATCCCTCAAGGGGTCCCAGATTGAAGAGGGAGCAGGCTGAAGGATACACCCCCATCCCCACCCCTCGTGCACAAATTTCATTCACCAGGCCTCTAGTCATATATATAAAGCCAGAGACCAATACCATCATGACCATAATGACTTAATGACCAGTCGCTATGACACCCACTGCAGCCAACAAACCAGCCTGATCCAGGCTGATCACCCCCAACACTCGGATCAGGGTGGGGCAAGCAAGCCAACCACATTGGCTGGCAAAAATGTGGGGTGTAGGGACCTTGGAGTTGCTCAGTCTCAGTCTCAGGCAGCTGCATGAGCAAAGCTCTCCTTTGGCTTAAGTGGAACTAGGATCAGGGTGCTGTAGTCAGGGATGGGGTGGAGAGGCTTTCCTGTTGGCCACAGCAGTCCCTGCAGGCAATGCTCAGCATCTGGGCATCTGGCCCTGGTCAGAACAGTGGCAGGAATAGGGGCTGTGGGGTTCAGGGGACAGTGGCACAAAGGAGCCAGAGGTGTGAGCCCAGACATGGGCTCCTACCCCACCCACTGTGCCCAGCAGCTCCAGCAGGTAGGTTATGATGTGCAACAAGGCATTGAGCTACAGACAGGAGGGGAAGTGAGCCAGGAGAGTGTGGGGGGTGCCAGAGCCAGAAACCCTGGTGGGGTGGGCGGGACTGCAGCCCAGCATCTTTTTGGCTTTGGCCTTGGAATTCAGAGGTCAGCCCCACTTCAAGAGAGAGGACATGGCAAAAAGTGGCAAGGCCACAGGACAGATAGGAAATGTTGTGACCATTTTCAGGAAACACTGCTGCCACAGTCTTCAGTAACTATTAACAGATCATTTTTGGTGTCAGTTCTACAGAAGAGGAAGCTGAGACTCAAAGAAGGGAGCCTTCCATAACACCTCATGCACTTCTCAGACCTGACTCTGTGCAGCACTGTTTTTGTTGAAAATAGAGGATCCAAAATGTTTTTAGATCTTTGCTTCCCCTCCCATATGTGGCCCAGTGCTTTGCTACATATCACAGCCTACCTGCTGGTGCTGCTGGGCACAGTGGGTGGGGTAGGAGCATAGGTCGGGCCTCACAATTCCTGGCTCCTGTGTGCTGCTGCACCCTCAGTCCTGTGGCTCCTATTCCTGCTGCTATCTGACCAGGGCCAGATGCTCAGGTGCTGTGTGTGGCCTACAGGGACTGCTGTGGCCACCAGGAAAGCCTCCCCACCCCACCCAAAGATATTTCATTGTCTTTATTGTGACATATCCTAGAAGTGGTTCATGTGGAGGGTGCTTCAATTTCAAATCTAGGAAGCTCTACATGTCTGACTTAGAATGTTGAGAACTGGAGTCACATCTGCCTTAATGGTCTAAAAGCTCTAGCTTTTGGTAACAAGTTTCTCATAAACAATGTATGGAATCTGTCCACCAAGATCTTCACCAATTACCAGAGTTATGAACAGAAGCAGGCATTGTCTGGAATATTGCTCTGTTCCTCGGGTGATTAGTAACGAGACAGAAACAAAATCAGAAATGCCTTGTGGTAAGCAATCGAGGATCACCAGAAAGTTCTAAATAAAGATTGGATGAAGGAGAAAATGGCGGCGGAGTAAACAGACGCGTCTGGAGCTTTGTCGCTGGGCAGAAGGAGAGAGAGCGGCTGAGAGTCACACTGGGAGTGATTGGAGGCAAGTTAAGAGCCAGTTATCCTCCAGGAGAAAGCGGGGAACTGCTGGACGGGGCTCTCCCAGCCGGGCAGCCCCACTGCAAAGGGGTTTTTGCGCGCCTGAGCCCCCAGCAGGAGCGTGGAGACCGCGCCATCTTTCAGAGGGAGGTGGATGTCTGCAGCCATCTGTAGCCGGCAGCTGCGCACACATCAAACAGCTGGGGACCCGGGGACCCAGAGCTCCGCTCTCCAATCAGCACGGACACGCAGCAGACTCAGAGATCCACAGACACGCAGCGGACTCAGAGATCCACGGAGCACACGGTGAGATCAGACTGTGCCTGGGATAAGAGGGAGGTCTGGAAGCTGCGGCTGACGGAGGCACCCCGAGCATCCGGGGACACAGAGCACGGCTTTCCAGGCAGTGTGGACGCGCGGGCGGCGGATTCGGAGATCCGCGCAGCGCGAGGAAGGGTCAGATTTCGCCCGGGTCGGGGTGAGGTCTCCTACCCTCGCACAACAGAGACGCGTACGCCTTGGGAGCCTAGCTGCGGGAAAGCTGCCACTGGAGAGGCTCCCAGAGGTGGGCAGGGCGTGATCCCTAAGTGTGGAGGCAAGCCCTCTGAGCTGTTGACGGAGGAGTGACGGAGGAGAGCTCTGGAAAACGACTCCTTTTTTTTTTTTCTTTTTTTTTTCCTCTTTCTTTCTGGGGCGGAGGGACAGCCTGGGAGTTATTGTAGTGTCCCGGCTACAAAACCCCCACGGACTGGCTTGGAGAACCAGAGAGTAACAGGATCTGAGCACAGCCTGGAGAGGTTCCCTGCTTTGTCTCAGAGATCAATTCTGAAACACTGCCACCCAGTGGATGACACACAGAATAATAGTGGAAGTAAAGGAGCATCCTAATTTTTTTTCTTTTTTTTTCCTTTTCCTTTTTTTCCTTTTTTTTCCTTCTTTTTCTTTCTTTTCTTTATTTTATTTTATTTTTCATTTTCACATATTTTAATCAAAAGACCATTTTTTTTCTTTCCACATCAATTGATTTTTCCTTTTTAACTATTGCATTTTTGTTTTAAACTAGTATTATTATTTAATATTAGTATTTTACTTTTTGGAAAAAAAAACTGTCATTTTGTTTTCTATTTATTTTATT